>JAUCMX010000003.1:33202864-33222864 GCA_033459395.1 Hemibagrus guttatus
CAACTTCGATTCTGATCTTGAATCACTGCAAACAGAGAAATCCGATCACTGTGTCTGATGTTGATAACAGAGGAATAAATAGAGAGATATCCGATCCTAAATCCCTAAAAATATGTCCAATCTAATGATCCTCAATCATCCATCGCTTGAAAAACAGATCATAAATACGAGTCTGATCCGAGATTGATTAGAAACATTTAATTATCAAAGTGGTCTGATCTTGGATCAACAAAACCAAGAATAAATCTGATCCAAATCACCCTAAACAGGAGACAGACGAGTCTGATCTCAGATCACTTCGAACAGGATGGGTCTGATGCCAGGCCACAATTAACCTGAGAAAATTTCAGAACACAATATGCGGGATGATTGGGGTAGATTGGATCCCAGATCCTATAACTGGAAAAATCTGATCTTGGGTCAAAAGAGTTGAGGAGTCTGATTATAAATTCAGGTCAATCATTCAGGAAGTGTCTGATCACAAGTGGCACGTGAAGTCCGATCCCAATTCTCATGACTTGAAGAATATGATCCAAGATCAGCATAATGAAGTGAAGAGTTTGAGATTAGAGGTCTGATTTTAGATCAGATTTTGTACACATACCCCAATGACTCAGCCAGGCTGAGAGACAGTGAGCAGATACACAACAAACATGCAGCATGAATTGAAAGAACAGGACAAAGTTAGACATGTGAAAATCCGATCTCATGAGGAGTCTGATCTGTTCCTCTTAAAAAAACAGACTAGAAATAGACGAAAGTCCTGACACACACACACACACACACCAGAGAGATCTTTTCTCCGTGTTATTTTTGTTCTGTTTAAAGGATAATCAGACATGCGCACGTTAACGCCGTCAGTGTCCTGCTCAGTCTGATCACAGTATAGTGGAGCTCTAAGGCACGAGGGCAGATTGCAAAGTGCCCCTTAGTGTCGGTGCAGAAACGAGACATGGTTCAATGCTTTAGCAGTGTTTCAGCCCTAAAGAGACTACGAGTGAGGAGGATATTAATGCAGGACATGTCATACGGCCAAACCATGACTGTCTCGGTGATCAGACACCAGATCAGACGCTACGGAAGAATTGAATGAGAGTGCATTATCTCTCTCTCTCACACGCACACACACACGTATCTGAGAGTGCAGCTGGAATGCATCAGTACTTTTAACAGTCTAGATTCCTGAAACGGACGAAACACTGAGTGATGTGGTCTCTCTCTCCCTCTCTCTCTCTCTTTCTATACAAAAATAAAATCTTTATCCGCTTCCTCTCCAGAATCTGCCGATCTGCTGCTCTGAGTCGAGTCCTTGTCCTTCTCGGCTGCTTTGTCCTTGACCTTTGACCCGTTCTGGTCTGAGATCTGCTGGTTGGTGCTCGAGGATGTTCTCGCTGTAGAAAGAAACATGAAGGAGAAAAGGAATGAATAAATAAACTCAGACGAGCGACAAAGAACACAGCGCCCCCTAGCACCCACCTCTGTAACAACAGCTCTCAAAAATAATCACTACATATGGATAAATATCAACATTATTATTGTGTATTATTGTTTCTTGGAAAAACCTGTTGATCAGACAGAACACACAACAAAGACCAAACACAAACACACACAAAAACAAACACGACAAAATATTTCCAGAAAATACCAAAGACAAAGAGAAATGTTCCAGCCAACACCACGACATTGTGGCCAAAGCCAGAGACTCACCACAACATTGCGGTCAGAGCCACAGACTCAACCCAATTAAAGTGTTTCACAGCCTGAAGTGTCCTTGGTGTTTTCTGGAACAAGGCCAAAGAAAAGTCCGATCCACGGCGCTGCAGACGGATGAATCGGACTCGTCTTTAGCTGAACACACTAAATGAGACCTGAAAGTTGATGAGGTGAGGATTGAGAGGTGAAAGGTCAGAGGTCTAACCAGGTCTGGAGAGGGATGTCCTGTGCTCTTGCTCGCTCTCCGCCTCCTCCTGGTGCGGTGCTGCTGGTTTGTCCAGCTCAGACTCGACTTTAAATACGCTAACATCTCCTCCTGTCATGTCCACTGCAGAGAGGATTAGTGTTCTGTTTAGCCTATAGCCTCTTTAATCAGACTCTCTCTAGCCACAATCAGACTATGTTTACTGAACCGTTTTTTCTTTTTCACCTTCATCAGATGCTCATTAGCCCTAATCAGACTATCATTCTTAAATCTGATTATATTTACTCCTTAAGCCTTAATCAGATTCTCTCTAGTTGTTAATTCGTTTCTAATCAGACTCCCTTTAGCTCTTAAATCAGAACCTCCTTAAATTTTAAATTTTCTCACACCTTAATTAGACTCATCAGTTGTCTAGCCCTAATTGGACTCTCTTTAGTTCTGAAACCTTAAACAGACCCTTTTTAACTTTTTAAGCCTTAAACTTAATCTTAATCTTTAGATCTTAATCAGACTCATTTTAGTTCTAAATAAGACTGCTTATAATACTTAATCAGATTCTCTTTTGTTATCTAGCTACAATCGGACACTTTTAGATGTCGTGCCTTTTAAATCAGACTCTTTAGTCTTAATCAATCAATTTTCTACCCTTAATCAGACTCCCTTTAGCCCTTAATCAGACTGTATCTGGTGCTGATGGAGATGAGGCTGATGAGATGAGATGAAAACACACTGACAAAACTAAACTATTAACATAACAGCAATTAGTGTATAAGTGACCACAACACACACACACAGGTTTGTAAAAGCAGCTCAGACTGCTGTAGTGTTTGGGCTTCTACCTTCCTGAGTGGAGTTCTTGGAGCCTGAGCTGCTCTGTGGAGAATTCAAGGAGCCATCCTTTTCCCAGGGAACTTTCCGGAGTGTAGACGGAGCCTTCTGACCTCCTACAGGAGCCTCGGAGCTCTCGTCTGGAGAAGAACCAGAGTGAAAGAGAAAATGTGAGTCATGTCTATACCTCCACCTGTACACCTAGAGGACATGTCTCAGGGCGGAGTGTGTACCGATGCTGCGTGTGCTGCTGCTGCGGGGTTTCTGCGGGAGAGCCGGTCGAGGGCCTGGGCTCGGTTTAGTGCTTTGAGGAGGAGGTTTCGGGCCTGACCCTCGGGTCCTCGGTGCTGTCTCGGGTTTAAAATCGCTCCCGAGCCGAGGAGTCCGGTCAGGGGGCATCACAGTGCTGCTGACCTCCACCTTTCCCTGACCTGTAGAACAAAAGAGAGAGAGAGAGAGAGAGAGAGAGAGAGAGAGTGTGTCTCAGAAACAATAATTATCAAAAGAACTCTTGAAGAACCATGAGCTAAACCAAAGGGTGCTTATAGAGTTTAACAGAGAAAAAGGAGAAAATCCAGGGTTCTGGTTGTTCTGTGTTAAACCCTACAAAAGGAGTTGATTGTGAATTTCTGTCCCTTAGAGTTAAACAACACTTCAGCCTCAAATCGTTTTCCTGTAGAAGACTTGTCTACTTCCTGTAGGAGATCAGATGTCGAGCACTCTGAAGGTTACTGCAGGAGCTCTCACCTGATGGAGGTCCGTCTGGCTTCTCGGGACTCGATGAGGAGTCGGAGATCTGGAAAAGAACATCAAAAGACGATTTAATGACAATGTCTCCGCATCAGGATAATTACCACTGGGATTAAATTTGCTCATGTTTGAGACGCCACGTGATCATCTCACGCTTCCATCTCCAGTCTGACTGTGTCAAAATTACAGAAATGACAGTGCTAAATATATTTTCAGTAAATTTAACACTTTCCTAGTAATTTATCAGCAAATCTGTTCCAATTCCAATGTTTCTAATGTCTCTGCCTCTTTACACCACCAGCATGAATGACTTAATGGCTACAAGCTAGCTAGCTGACATGTTAGCATCGAATTTAATCTTTTATAATTAACAGTTTGATCCTTTAAAACACTGACCTACTCAATGTTTCATGTACTTTCACTTGAGGTTAGCATTAGCATGATTAGGAAAAGCAGAACGTCAGTAGAAAGTAATGAATTTTATAAAGCTTCCTGAAATCAATCCAGAGAAACTCTCTCCGTTTCATTATAAAAGATCTTCCTGACATGATGCCAGATGGATGCACAGAGCTTTAGGTGATCAGGGTGAAATTTTGAGCTGACACAGGCCGAGTGATCCTCAGTCTCCTGCCAGACATTGATTTTTATGTAATAAAAAATGCATTAAAAATATTAAAAGTGCTCGAGTGTTCCGCTGAAGTGCAGTACGTCTTCTACATCAAAATATTTTCGCATGACTAAAGTGTATGCGTGGCTTAACACGAATTAACAATCTATTCTGTTCAAAGTATTAGGAAAGCACAAATCTTTAATAAAACAACGTAATAAAACGGAATACAGGCTGCAGTTCGCACAGTAATGTCCAGATGGCGCCATTTAGTCTGTTTTCACCTCAAGCACAAAACATCTAGTCTTTGTTCTGACGCAACTCACAATTATGGCACATGCAACATGATCGAGTTCATCCATGGTCCAGAATCAGCAGAATATCTTAAACACACCTTGGCTCTCTTCTCCTGCTTGGCCTTCATCTCGGCGAGCAGGCCGGAGCCCATCACCTGGACTCCATAGTCGGGAGTCTTCAGTTCCTCAGAGCGCTCGGAACTACTGCTGCGCTCTGAACGTAATGACTGGGACTTGGCCTTAGGAGACAAAGGTTCCTCTGCAGCCTGGGGGACCGGGGATAGAGGTGGGGCTGAAGTGGAAGCCTTCTCCTTGTCCTTCTCCTTGTCTTTGTCCTTCTCCTTGTCCTTCTCCTTGTCCTTCTCCTTGTCCTTCTCCTTGTCCTTCTCCTTGTCCTTCTCCTTGTCCTTCTCCTTGTCTTTGCCTGAGCGAGACTTGATGAGGTTCAGGAAGCCTCCTTTGCGCAAATCCCGTTTCCTTTCAGCATCCTGAGAGTCTGAGGCCTTCAAGGACTGCTTCCTGATAGAGGGATGTAGGAGGACAGACAAAGACACACAAGGAAAGATCAATATAAAAAACAAAAAGAGAAAATTACAGGGGAACAAAAAAAGGCACAAAAATTGAGGGACCAAAAGATTGTTATTCCTAATCTTCTAAAAGAAGGTACCTTCTGAAATATTGTAGGTTTAAAAATGATGACTTGGACATATGGTAAAACTAAAATAGTGGATTCCAAACAGGTCAAGAAAGTTTACATATTTGTTTCAGATAAACACCACACACCACCACTGATTTGGCTCTAAATTGTTAGCCGTCACCATCAAACTGTTAACAGTGACGTTATCAAACCGTTTGTGTCTGTAAACATTTAGAGCAAGGAGAACTGACTTGTCCATCTTGGTGACTTTTTTGGTAAAGAACTCGTCCACACCCTCGTCCACCCTTCCCATGAGGCCATTCTGCTCTCCGTCCTGAGATGGCATCCTGCTGACCTGCTGTTAGGGCACAGGAAACAAAATGTCCTCTAATCTTTGCATTTCAGAAATGCTGATTTGACCAGATGATCGAATAATTAAGCAAATTTAAGAAAAAGAAATGTAAAGACAGACACGTTTAAGAAACACAGATTTAGTATACATCTTCCTCACTGCATCTACAAACAGCAAAATCACAACTGGAAACTTTGTTAGTTACAAATAAATCCTTGTCAGGTGCAAGGTGACCAAATCAGAGTCCATTAAACAAAAGGAACTTCAAAAGGTTCCAAGGAATTCTTGATTTCTACAATCCAAGGTAGATTAGGCCACTCACAGGAACCCTGCTTGACTGGATCTTCTTGTTCCTCTTGGGCCGTAATTTGGTGTAATGTTGGAGTTTCTTGGCTTCCTCAGATGGCAGCTCTCCCACAACCCCTGATGGCTTTTTGTCCATTTTGGCAGGAGGGGAAGGGTCTTCCACATGAATGGGGACATCCTCCAAAGCCTTGTCCAGGTCAAACTCCATCTCTGATTCAGGAGAACCAATAAAGAACCTCAGCCACAAATAGTCACTTTACACTCTCACCAACTTAACCAAACCTTTTATCATGAAATATTTCTTTGTGCTTCTTTGGTGCAATATTATGACCAGAAACCTTAACATGGTCTAGAAATTTTCAAGAACTCTTTAGAAATATTTTGCTTTTAAGAAATTAGAAGCTCTATATCTTTATACCACCTTCAATTGGGTTGCCCAGACACCCCCCTCCACAAGGGTAGAGCTATTTCAAGGTCTCAAATACCGGGGTATGTCAAGTTCCCGATTATCAACACATACCTAGACATGCCTGAGCAGTTCCTGGATACAGAGGAGAATACTTTTACTTTTTAAGTTTAAAAGCATCTCAGACTCACCAAACGCTCTGGAAACAGGTCTCAGCATCCGGCTGTGGATACTCTTCCTTTTTGATTTTGGAGTCATCTAGAAAAAAAGTATAAGGAAAGAGTTAATGGTACCCGCAGTATTCCTGAGACTCAAATCCCAGAATCTTCACTTCCTCAGAACTTAGTTGGTCATTTCCTCAAACCTCTGGATTTGTTGCAGGTTCTGGTTTTGGCTACACCATTCGAGTTTGAACTCAGACTATAAAATCGTATTGTTTGTTCATACTGGTGGATCTGGAGACAATCCAGAATACTGAGCAACGGCGGATTGGATGCACCCTGGAGGGTAATCCAGGGTCATTCCATCATCAATGTTTTTTGGAGGTGAGAATAATTTGGAGAACCCAGAAGTATTCATGCACACAGCAACCCAAACTCGGAATCAGAGCAGGGATTCAGGAGGCATGAGGCAGGGACGCTACCTGCCTCACAAAATGTCTTGAAATTCAATTATTTGTCTTGTCTTGAACTGAAATATTGGCTAATGCGGGCCTTTTACATGTGATGCATTTAACAAAAACAAGGTAACACAAGCAGTTAGCCTTGGGTTCAAGCTGACTCCATTATGAATTCATGGAGGGAAAAAGTGGTAGAGGAATGACTTCAAGTGTGTGTGTGTGTGTGTGTGCGAGAGAGAGACAGAGAGAGAGAGAGAGAGAGAGAGAGGGAGAGAGGGAGAGAGGGAAAGTGACCATGCAAGAGAAAGAATGTTGTGAATGTGATGGGGAGGAGGCACTGAACAACTCAGTCCTTTGTGCTAGTGACTATACAGAGTAGAGCGAGAGACATTCACAGTGAAGGGGGGGGGGCAGCTTGTACTTACACTGGTGCAGCACAAAGTCTCCATGAAACAAATAATTAAGGAAAATAAAGAAAGAGGGAAAAGAAGAAAAAAAGAGAAGAGAGCAGAAAGAGAAGTAAGAAGCTCAGCTGTTCCAGAAACCAGACAGAACAGAAGGAAGAGAAAGTGATAAAGTAAAATAAGAGACAGAGCAGCTCATGAACATGAACCCTGAGATCCTTTACAACAAACTGAACCTCCATGAAGGAAGAACTCACAAACAGAGATCATTCAGCTACAGGGGACACACAGAGGACAAATTTAACACACACTAGCAAACATCTGGCAAACACTAGCAAACGTCTGAAAGGATTAAAAAAAAAATTACTAAAAAATCCAATCTTTCTGGAAAATGGCTCTGTTTGGACTTTCTCTGTTCAAAGTCTTTAATGAAGTGATCTGTCTCTGAACTTCTGTCCTGTCAGACCAAACACAAAGCCAACTGTCTGAAGACGAAAGAAAAGGGGATGTGAAAGACACACAGTCACGTCTGGTGTGTTTATCTGAGCAGCTTCAGGGACTCCTGGGACTTGAACACCAACCTTGAAGAAGAATCTGAACCACAGAGCCACCACAAGGAAAAAAGCAGAGCTTCTCAAAATCCATAATTGATGGAATGAACATGAGCAGATAGCAGAGAGAATGTGAGCTACACTAATTCATTTCTGCCTTGGACCAAAGCCTGGAGAAAAACCTGAAACTCACCATGCAGGTCTCAAGGTCGTCCAGCCTCTCAGCCTCCAGCAGCTCCATGGTGCTCCGTTTGGAGATTCTGACCTCTGGAACATCCAAGTCCATGGACTCCTGCTGCACCAAGGGACGCCCTTTCCTCACCAGGTGCTCCGCCTGATGGCAACAGACACTTTACTTAACTAACATGCATTTGAAGCACACAGTCACAACGTTCTGAAGAAGTACATACCATCAGACTCATTTACTTATAACATAACAGGATAAAAAGTAGAAATAAAAAACGTAAACTTTGGCAGATTGCTGTGGTTTAAGGACTGGACTAAAGGAACTCTGGAAGAAAGGGTTGTAATTCTTGGCCCTGTGAGAAGGTCAGACCTCAATCAAAAACTACTCACCAGCGTATTCTGAGAGCCAGAGAGCGCTTCCAAAATTTCATCAACAATCCGGTCGGAGAGGAATGAAGCCAGACTCAGCTTCACTTCACTGAAAATAAAAGAAAAAGAGAAGATTGTCGTCGTTCACAGCAGTCTCTCTATCAGTGAAACACACATCTTAAGTAGCAGTCATCATGAAGGATAGGAGATAAATTGATCTTCAGAGGTATTTAAATTACAGACCCTGCAGGTAGCCAAAGATCCCCTGCTGCCAACAGAACAGCTCGTTTACCAGCAAAACTTACTCTGCCTTCATCTCTACATTTGGTTAACATGATGAATGTTCTGTTCTGAAGATTATACACCACTGTTGCCTTAGGAGATTATTTACACCGGCACCACACCTCATTAAATCTAATTTCCAGAAAATTAGTGGAACCTGAGACATCAAACGTGGCTCTGGATCTGACTCATCAAACCTGAGTTGGAATAAAGTTAATGGCCATCAGTGCACTACAATCAATACACTAATCGCTTAGATTAGAACACTAGGGCAATAATAACTTCAAATGTGAAAAATGAACACAAGTTCTTGTGTAGACACCAACATTTGAGATGATACTGATGATGCCACTGCTGGACAATTCTAATGCTATTCGCTGCCTTCCACATACCCAGAGAGCTTCTGATCTCTCTGCTCTCCATAAACAAGCTTAACTTCACAGCAACCAAACTTCATGACCTCCTCTGAGGGACCTAGAGACCCGGGATACATGGTTCTGACCAAAACAAACCACCACTACATTTAATCTGCTGCTTGCTGGCTTGGTTTCCAAGACAATCGGACTGAAGTGTGTGTCTCAAACCTGATCTTGTTGATGATGTCAATGCCAGACTGCTCGAGCAGTGTGTTCTTGACAAAACTTCGTGGTACCGTCATCTTCCCTGTCCCTGCTTTGATCAGCTCGTGACGCAGGTTGGGTTTCCGCATCACGTGAGGACAGAGACTCTCTGCCGTGTCCACCATCGACTCCAAAAGACTCTGGAGAAAAGATTTAAACAGGAATGTTTCATGAGTTCAGAGGGACAGATACTGTCGAACATCAATACTTTAACTGCTGAAAGGAGTTTTCCACTGGGGTTCGAGTTGACCAGTGGAGATTAGTTTGTCTTGGTTATTTAGATTATAGTTATATACCATTCATCACATCCATCCCTGTGCCCATCCATCCATCCCCAAGTCAATCTAGCCATGCTTCCATCTTCATCCCTATCCACATCATATTGTCCACCCATTACATTAATTTCTATACCTATCCATCCATTTATCACAATGCTAAACCTTCCAACCATTCATTCAACCCTATGCTAATCCTTCTGTCTATCCATCCAACCATCCATCCCTATTCACATCCTTCCTTCACATTCATCCCTATCCACAGATTACATTTATTTCTATGCCTATCCATCAATCCATTCATCCATCCATCACACTGCTAATCCTTCCATCCATCCATAAGCCACTTTATTCATGCTTCCATCCACCCATCCATCCCTATGCCAATCTTTCTATCAATCCACCCATCCATCCATCTTTTACATTTATCCCTATTCACATCATATTATACACCCATTACATTCATTTCTACAGTGAGGGAAAAAAAAACCCATTTGATCTCCTGCTGACTTTGTACATTTGCCCACCAACAAAGAAATGATCAGTCTATACCTTTAAATGGTAGGTTTATTTTTTTAGGATAATTTAATTGATTTGCATTTTAATGAGTGAAATAAGTATTTGATCCCCTATCAATCAGCAAGATTTCTGGCTCTTAGTTGTCTTTTATACAGGTAACAAGCTGAGATTAGGAGCACTCTCTTAAAGGGAGAGTTCAAATTCTCCACCATGGCCAAGACCAATGAGCTGTCCAGGGATGTCAGGGGCAAGATTGTAGACCTACACAAGGCTGGAATGGGCTACGAGACCATCGCCAAGCAGCTTAGTGAGAAGGTGACACCAGTTGGTGCGATTATTTTCAAATGGAAGAAATACAAAATAACTCCCTCGGTCTGGGGCTCCATGCAAGATCTCACCTCATGGAGTTTCAATGATCATGAGAATGGTGAGGAATCAGCCCAGAACTACATAGGAGGATCTCGTCAATGATCTCAAGGCAGCTGGGACCAGAGTCATCAAGAAAACAACAACACACTACGCCGTGAAGGCCCGCAAGGTCCCCCTGCTCAAGAAAGCACATGGACAGGCCCTTCTGAAGCCAATGAACATCTGAATGATTCAGAGGAGAATTCGGTGAAAGTGTTGTGGTCAGATGAGACCAAAATCGAGCTCTTTGGCATCAACTCAACTCGCCGTGTTTGGAGGAGGAGGAATGCTGCCTATGATGTCAAGAACACCATCCCCACGTTTTGGGCAAACGTACAAAATCAGCAGGGGATCAAATAATTTTTTTCCCTCACTATATACCCATCCATCACAATGCTAATCCTTCCTTCCATCCATCCATCCAACCCTATGTTGGATCCTTCTGTCTATCTATCTATTCACATCCTTTTATCCATCCTTCACACTCATTTCTACAACCATCCTTCCATCAATCCATCCATCCATATGCACATCCTTCCATCCATCACATTCCTCTATCTATCCATCCATCAAATTCATTCATAAGTCTATCCATCCATCTACTGAGTGCTGAATCACATCACAGAGCATAAAATGTGCTGAATATCTCAGTCCATGTGTGTGGTCAGTAGCTCGACACAAAGAGCGATATATACAGTAAATAAAGCACAAAACTAAAGAATAAACACTCCATATGTGTGAATTTGGTCTGCTGTTATCTAGCATTTCTGTCAGTTCTGCTTCTCACTGAAGAAATCCCTCCTGTGCTGTGGAGTGGGTTTATATCCTGTACAGGTTCCTGATGTCAGCGTGATTAAAAAGCCAAAACAAACCTACAGGGTTTTAAAAAAAATAATACATTTATTGAGTGTGTGGAATTTCTGTCTAGGTTTTCAGGGCATCAGAGAACAACTTTTAATATTCATTTTTCCTGCTGTACTCCAGCAGGCTGGCGCAGAGCCAAGAGCAGCAACATCATGTGGAAGTCATGTTTCCTGAGGAGATGTGGACCGGGCACGCTTTACAGAAATGCTAGCGCGAGTATCGATTTCACATGCAAACAAACAAAACATAAACGTGTTACTGTGAGCGTTGAGAAACGGGGTTATGGCTAGAGATGAATAAAATCAACCAGTGAACTGTATACATGAGACTCAAACCCTCTCCAAACATTAGCATTGGCCCCTGGTGATGTGAAACATGTTCATCACCTTGAAAATGATGAAGCACAGTGGTGGTAGCTTCTAAAATTTAGATCATATTTTTCCTCAAAATACACACATCATCTGGCTAGTCAGCTAACAGAGTAACATCTAGAAACTGGACTACAGCAAACTGTTGAGCAATTGGTAAAATCTCTAAGATCTTAATTAGCTAGCATGTAGCTCCTAGGTCTTCTATGTAAATCAGAACCTTCTAGAATATCAACATCGTTAATTATTAAGAAAAAAATGTCCAGCATTATACTGCACTTATACTTAGCAACAACTGCTAACTGCATCTGACTCGGTGAGGTTTCATGAGACTTTTGATAACATTTTAAGATCAAGCAGTTCACATTTATTTATTTTATGTTACCACGGTGGTGACATGATGTTACCTGGAGCTGCTCATCCATGACCTGAGCCACTTCTCCAGCCATGGAGTCCAGTTTCTCCTGGATTGGACCGACAGAGGAACCGTTCAGCTCCTTCCGGGATGCGGCGCCGAGGTGGTACAGGTTGGGGAGAAGCTGTGGACGAGGACGAGACAAACAATCGCATGCAAATGAGGGAAGCAAAGACAGCTTTGCTAATTTCACTCATGTTCTGCTAAACCTTGGATTTAAAGATCAACTGAAGATCTTTATGCTAGCATGTGTACCACTAGCGTAATCCAACAGAATGGAAAATAATCCATGTTTAATTCTCTACAGAATTCCTTTTACCGTTTTTGAGTTCCTCGCGTCCTTGATCAGGTTCTCTGCCAATCTGACGTCTTCCAGTATGACATCCTGCTCAGAGTTCTTCAGAGAGTTGAGGTGATCCTGTACCTTCACGCAGATCCGGTCGATCATCTGGAGAGAAATCCTCACAGTCTGAGCAAATCGCTAACATTGCAAGCAGCTGTGAAGCTTTTCTGAAAGATGCACCTTCATCTCAGTGTGAGGAGAGACGAGAGCTCAGACGTTCTCACCTGCTGTGTGGTGGTGGTCACGATGCCCTGCTGAAGACGGTACGCCTGTTCCTGAACATATTTACGAGTTTCATGGTTCCTGAACAGGTAGTTCTCCATCTGGAAGAAAGGGGAAAAAAACTCATCGCCATCCATCCTTTATTTATGAAACAACACTTCAGGATGCTTAGTGATGATTTCTGTCATTATCTGTATTCATATGTTTTTCTTAAAGTGAACGTGAAGGAACTAAAAGACGATCTTTGGATGTTCTAACCCTCATCAGAGCGTCCTCGGTCTTCTCCGGACTGGCCTTCAGAGCCTGAGATGCGTCGATGATGGGGATGGGCATGAAGCGGATGGTGAAGTTCCTGCAGGAGGATAAAGAACCAGCGCATAACCTCCAGGAGCAGGAATAATGGACAAGAATCAGTGTGAAATACTATATATTACAGTCATGGCCAAAAATATCGGCACCCTTCACTCTGAAAATTGTTGCAGTTGCAAATGTTTTAGTACTCCCATGTTTATTGTTTTTGTTTGCATTGGAACAACACAAAAAAAAAGAGAGAAGGAAAGTCAAATCTGATACAGTTCCACACAAAACGCAAAAAAAAATGCACTGGACAAAATTATTGACACCCATAACTTAATATTTGGTAGCACCCCCTTTGGAAAAACAACTGAAATCTGTCGCTTCCTGTAACCATGAAGGAGTTTCTTACACCTCTCACTGGAATTTTGGACCACTCTTCTTTTGCAAACTGCTCCAGGTCATTCAGATTTGAAGGATGCCTTCCCCCAACTGCTGTTTCAAGATCTCTCCACAGGTGTTCTATGGGTTTCAGACCTGGACTTATTGCTGGCCATTTCAGAACTCTCCAGCTCTTTGTTTGTAACCATTTGTGAGTGCTTGGTGAAGTGTGCTTCAGGTCATTGTCCTGCTGGAACACCCATAACCTCTGGTGGAGATGCAGCTTTGCGACACTGGCCACTACGTTGCACCCCAAAATTCTTTGGTAATCATCAGATTTCATGATACCATTCACACAGTCAAGGCATCCAGTGCCAGAAGCAGCAAAGGAACCCCAAAACTTCTTTAAACCTCCAACATGTTTGACTGAGGGGACTGTGTTCTTTTCTTAGAAGGCCTCATTTCTTTTTCTGTAAACAGTGCCATGATGTCCTTTACCAAAAAGCTCTACTTTTGTCTCATCTGTCCACAGTAAGTTCTCCCAGAAGGATTGTGGTTTTGTCACAAGTTTTGGCAAACTCCAGTCTTGCTTTTTTATGCCTGTCTCAGCAGTGGTGTCCTCCTGGGTCTCCTACCGTAGCGTCCCTTTTCGTTCAGATGGTGACGGACATTCTACCCTGTGTCTGCAGAGGAGCTTGAATTTGCTTGGAAGTTAATCGGAGTTCTTTATCCACCATTCCAACAATCCTTCTTTGTAATTTTTCATTAATTGTGCTCTTCTGTCCATGTCCAGGGAGGTTAGCTACAGTGCCATGGGCTGTAAACCTCTTGATATTGTGCACAGTGGACACAGGAACATCTCTGGAGATGGACTTGTAGCCTTGAGATTGTCCATGTTTTTCCACAATTTATTCTCTCAAATCCACAGACAACTCTTTACACTTCGTTCTTTTCTCCATGCTCAGTGTGACACACAACACAAAGGTTGAGTCAACTTTTCTCCATTTTAACTGGTTTAAGTGTGATTACTATATTTAGGTGTGTCTAAATACAATTTACAGAAGCATCACATGCTTAAAAAGCAATTATTTCTTACAATTTTGACAAGGTGCCAATAATTTTGTCCAGTCCATTTTTGAGTTCAGTGTGAAATTATATCAAGTTTGACTTTTCTTCTCTTTTTTGTGTTGTTCCAGATCAAACAAACACAAGAGTGCCAAAACATCTGCAATTGCAAACAATTTTCTGAGAGAATTGCAAGGGTGCTGATATTTTTGGCCATGACTATTTTATTTATATATATATATATATATATATATATATATATATATATATATATATATATATATATATATATATATACAAAATACACATATACACACACACACATACATACATATACATACACATGTACACAAAATATATAAAAATATATATATATATATATATATATATATATATATATATATATATATATATATATATATACAAAAAACACACACACATACACATATACACACACACACACACACTATATAACATTTATTTATATTGCACTAATGAGGTTGTAGTTCTGGGTCAAAGGTCACGGCAAAGTCCAAGACGTTCATCACTGCATCACAAAAACACTTTTGTTGTTGACTCTTCAAAATCAAGTCATTCAAAACATTCCATGTTTCTAATTAATTAATTTTTTATATTTTTTTACTTATTCATTCATTTATATTGTGTTATTTTCCGCAACACAACGACACACAATGTTAGCATCTGGAAAATATTATTCACACAAACTGGAGATTCAGATCAGTATAATAGGCTTTAAATCTCTAAAGAATGGAGGAGACGATCCCTCTATCCATCATTCTCCATTATAACTCAACTCCCCCATCCCCCTGTTCCCCTTTTCCTCCTCATCCATCCTGCTGCTCCTTCACCTCACTCTCTGGCCTTCTCTCTCTCTGATAATTAATCATCTCTCAGATTAACATGAAGCTGCCAGCCAATCACAGTGCTCCGGTTCTCATTATGGAAATGAGAAGTAAATGGAGAAAACAGAGAGCGAGAGAGCGAGAGAGAGAGAGAGAGAGAGAGAGAGAGAGGAATATCTGCATTTTAATATCTTTCCTCTTTCCCCAAATATCTGTTCTCAGTGTAATAAATGACAGACGTGAGAAATGAGGAGAGACGAGACACAAACCTACACTGTTTAATTATCTAAACCTGAACTTGGCTCTGTGTCTCACACGGACTCGATTCGGACACATTTTCCATTCAAACAAAACTGCAAAAGAAACTCTACAGCTGAAGGAGTAAGTGAAAGAGATTTTAACTCTTATTAAAAATGGCCTACTATTCATTTTGCCCCGCCCTGTCACACCCTGCCCCGCCCTGTCACACCCGGCCAGTCCCTGCTCTGCTACTCCTTGCCCCACCCAGTCACCCCCCCCCCCCACTCTGCCACTCCATGCCCCGCCCCATCAATCCCTTCCCTGCTGTGTCTTGCCCCACCCTGCTCTGCCTCTCCCTGCCCGGTCCCATCACTCCCTGCCCGTTCCCATCACTCCCTGCCCTGCCTCTCCCTGCCCCACCCTGCTCTGCTCTGCCTCTCCCATCACTCCCTGCCCGGTCCCATCACTCCCTGCCCCGCCTCTCCCTGCCCCACCCTGCTCTGCTCTGCCTCTCCCTGCCCCGCCCTGCCACTCCCCGACCTGCCCTGCCACTCCCTGCCCAGTCCTGCCACTCCCTGCCCCGCCCTGCTACAAGAACTTCACACTCTGTATTAGCCTCACGTACTTCTCCAGTGCTGCAGCGACGTCCTGTAGACCCTGAGGACTGACGTTGTTTCTGTCCCAGATGACTGTCCTGAAGAAATACAGACACTGAACTGATTAAAACTTATTACAAATGAAAAAATTTCACACATTAACCCCATCTTGAATATCAGCTTCATGTCCTGTAAAACACACACACACTCCAAGCTCCCCCCCTCTACATGCCCCTGATACACACCTGAGTAAGTTTAACCCCCCTCACCTGAGCTTGCTGTTAATCTGCAGGGCTTTAGCCAGCATCTTGGCCCCGAGGTCCCCCATCCCATTCCCACTGATATCCACTCGGGTCAGAGAGCTGTTACTGCCCAGAGCGTTCAGGACAATACTCAGATCTGCCTTCAGCTTCGAGTCGGCCAGAGACAGAGACGCCAGAGGCTGAGGGACCGGGAGGGAGAGGTGGCGGAGAAAGGCAGAGAGAGAGAGAAAATACAGAATGTAAATATTTTCACTGTTATAGCTAATAGAACTTTATAGAATAAGCGAGATTAAATTTCTCACTGATTCTTCCTCCTGGATCAAGTGAACAAGGCTGTCAAGGACTGGAGCCAGATTCCTACAAAAACCAACGAATGTTTAATACACAAACATACAAACAACACACATCCCAGTTAAATCCCAGTTAAAGTACATACCGAATATGTTTAAAAAATATTAAACACATACATCCAAAATATGATTATATTAATAATAAATTATTATTGATAGTATTCATTATGTTTACAATCTTTCATTCGTTCACACTCGTCCTCTCATTCGTTCACACTCGTCCTCTCACTCGTCCTCTCACTCGTTCACACTCGTCCTCTCACTCGTTCACACTCGTCCTCATCACCCCTTCGTTCTCACTTTGATTTGATGTTGGTGAAGTTCTTGCCGAGGGACAGGTGTCTGATGGAGCGGTTCTTGGCGAGCCACACCAGCAGCGTGCCCATGTCCGAGTCCAGACCTGAGGAACGGAGTGCAGAAACCCAACACTGAGCCGTTAGAACCCAACTGCTCATGTAAAAAGCACAGCACAGCTTTCAGAACCTGAGAGAGATCTGAATTTATTTCATTATCACACACCACACAGTCATCGGGACTGATTAAATATCACACAGTGCTGTACACACACACACACACACACACACACACACACACGTGAATATTTATGTCCTCTTGTAGACATACTGCAATAAAGCACATGATTAATGCAGTAGAGAGATATGGTCAGTAATCTGCTCTGAGACTGGACGGCGTCTCTGCGCTGATCTAAACACACAGATCCTCTGCTCACAGTTTAACACTGCACTAATCAACACTTAGATTAGAAACAGGAGGATTATCTGGAGTCTTTAAACCAACTCTGATTAATCTCTCTTACACTGACACAGCTCATCCTAAATCCCTGGAGGAACCTGCTGTTAGCACCTCCTCATCATCATCATCATCATCATCATCCTCCTCCTCCTCCGCATTATAACCATCATCATCCTCCTCATCATCCTGCACATTATCTCCTCCTCCTTATCATAATCCTCATCATCCTCGTTCCCCTCCACATTATCAACATCATCCTCCTCCTCCACATGATCCTCCCCCACCACTTATCCCCCTGAATCCTCAGTTCAGCTCAGCTCACCATTATCAGAGATATCCAAGCTGGAGATGTTTGGGATCTCAGCGATACAGCCTTCCAGGATCTGTGAGCCTCCAGAACGGAGCTGAAACAGAGAAAACACACACACACACACACACACACACACACACACACACACACACACACACACTAATCATCTGCACAACCCTGAGAACCCTGAGAGTGGAGATGTGAGTGAGCTCGGTTCCTTCTAACCTACGATGACGTCGTTTGCTGACGTTACCTACAAACTCACAACAACACACAACTACACACTGACAGCTACAGCACAGAACTACACACTAAAGATGAAAGGCATGCGACTACGTACGTGACGTAGACACGACGTCTGAGAGGGTCACGTGAACGCCCAACTAGATACAAGCTAGTTTCATGCAGGTGATCCAGTTGCCATGGCAACAGATGAGGGTGAAGTTTAATGTTAAACGTAACATGTATGGAAAGAGCTTCCGGTTAGAGTCAGAGGTAAAAGCTCTGTGTGTGTGTGTGTGAGAGAGAGAGAAGCATGCAGTTAGTGTTAGCTGTACTTACACAGTGGCCAAGCTTTAGGGTGCATTATGGGAAAGGGAGGAGGGGAAATCAGCGGGAGAGACATGAAACTCTAGCATCATGCTCGAGACACGACAAATAAATAAATAAATAAATAAATAAATAAATAAATGATTATAAACAAACAAACAAACAAACAAACAAGTAAACAATCAGGCCAAACAGCTTCATTAATAAACTTTTCACAACACAGGACACACTCATAACAGCACTGAGAGAACATGCTTAAGCCAGGCTGTGTGTTGTGTCGTGTTGTGTGTTGTGTAGGCAGCGTGATGTCATCAGTGCTAATTATCTTAGCGGCTTAGCGACTTTCTGATGGAATCTGCCTTGAGCTACGGTGATAAAAGGGTGTGATCTTGCACCGTGTGTGTGTGTGAGCATGTGCGAGCGTAAACACACACATAATTAGCATTGTAAATAGCATCTCATTATGCTGAAATTCCCAGAAGAATGTCTGGTATGTGTGTGTAGGAGGGATTGTGGGAAATTTCCACTTGTGTTTATTCTCAAGTCACACACTCAATATCAAAGTCTTTAAAATGAATATTTCTACCACTTCATTCTCCTCTCTAATGCAGAAACAATGTGTGTGTGTCCAGTGTGTGTTTTACCTCACAGCAGCTGAGGTCCAGTGACACCTCCTTCAGGTTGGGGTTACAGGCCAGACCCAGCAGGAGCGCTCTACACACACACACACACACACACACACACACACACACACACAGGTTTATACAGCACTTGGTTACTCATGCGTCACACACTGGTATAATTAGACTCGGTCATGTGTGAAGATTTTTCAGTAATTTTGCCGATCTGAACAGACAGAGAGCAAAAATGTCACAACAGTACATCTCTACAGAAATCAGACAATAACTGATCTCTCTAATCAGACTAAAGGGAAAGTAAATAGCAATTCTAGCTAAAAAGAGACAATTTTGGCGCATTTGGTGTCATCCAACAGAGATCTGAGCAGACAAGGAGACAAATGAATGTGAATCTAATGTCATGTGAATCTAATGTCATGTGAATCTAATGTCATGTGAATCTGATGTGAACCTGAGGTCATGTGAATCTAATCTAATGTGAATCTGATGCCATATGAATCTGGTGTAATATAAAGCTAATGTAATGTGAATCTGATGTAATGTAAATATAATGTGAATCTGATGTCATAGGAGTCCAATCTAATGTGAATCTGGTGTAATATAAATCTGATGTCATGTGAGTCTGGAGATTTAAATATGAAAATGATTCAGTGTTTTACTTTAAAGCCTCAGGTGGAAGTTTGGTTCCGGAGACGTTGATGGTGTTGAGAGCCATGGCACTGCTGAAGAACTGCTTAAATGCAGGAGAAATATCTTTACCTTTCCTGTTCTCACACACACACACACACACACACACACACACACACACACACACACACACACACACACACACACACAGTGATGAGTTCTGCAGTGCCAGTGTGACTGAATCTGAATGAAGAGCAGTGTAAGGTTCCCAGAGTTCTCACCTGTGAGCGAAGACGCTCTTGGACACGTTGAGAACTGAGAGATGCTGAAGAGATCCTTTCAGGAGAGCAGAGCAAAGCTACAACACACACACACACACACTCACTCAATTACAATAAACCTATTTTTAACGTATATGTATACACTAATTAAAGCAGAATGAATGGTTTATGTCCTCCCTCAGCTAACTGACCTGCTGAGCTACAGCAATGCTAATCAGCTAGCTAGAACACTCACCGTATCGAGC
>JAUCMX010000003.1:33227864-33269023 GCA_033459395.1 Hemibagrus guttatus
AAAAATAAAACAAAATGTACAAGACAATAACACAATAGTTCATTACAATATTATTTATTCAAAAAACTAACAAACATTCTAAAAAGTAAACTAAAAAAATGAACCGTTTAGAATTAAAATGTAAATTATTACAAATAAATAAACAAATAAAGTAAACAGAAAAAGAAACACAAATAACAAGAGAAATAATGAGTCATACACACACACACACACACACACACACACACACACACACACAGCAAGCAATGCCAGTAATTGTGTGTGTGTGTGTGTGTGTGTGTGTGTGTGTGTGTGTGTGTGTGTGTGTGAATTCTGAGTAACAGAAGAAGCAAGAGGAAGGAAATGAGGTGTAAATGATTCACTGGGAGAGAACACCAATAACTCCACCATAAGTAAAAACACACACACACACACACACACACACACACACACACACACACAGTAAGGTAACCCTGTGACCTTCACCACAATCTGACTGAGTGATAGAGATATTGTTCATGTGTGACAGTCAGGGGTCAAAGATTAAAAAAAGTGAGAGATAGTGTGTGAGTGTGGGGTGTGTGTGTGTGTGTGTGTGTTACCTTGGCAGGAATGCGTGTGGTGAGGAGATATCCACGATGTGATGCCAGAGCCTGTGGGACAGAACAAACCCACAAACACATTAGTGTACACACACACACACACACACACACACACACACACACACGTACGTACGTAGTGATGTGTCCTTATCCTGCATTTATTTAGATTTGTGTTTAATTCCTTTATTCCTGAATCAGTGTCTCATTGGCACCTGTCTCACTGTTATGTATCACACTGTCACCTGTCTCACTATTATGCATTTTACTGTTACATGTCTCACTGTTACATGTCTCACTGTTGTGTCTCACTGTTGTGTGCCTCATTGTCAACTGTCTCACTCTTACATATCACACTGTCACCTGTCTCACTTATGTATTTAACAGTCACCTGTCTCACTGTTATGTATCACACTGTCGCCTGTCTCACTGTCACTTGTCTCACTGTTATGTATTTCACTGTTACATGTCTCTCTGTCACTTGTCTCACGGTCACCTGTCTCACTGTTACATGTCTCACAGTTACGTATCACACTGTCACCTGTCTCACTATTATATGTCTCACTGTCACCTCTCACTGTTACGTGTCTCACTGTCTCACTCTTACATATCACACTGTCACCTGTCTCACTGTCATCTGTCTCACTGTTATGTATTGAACAGTCACCTGTCTCACTGTGCTTTTTATCTCCTCACATTTTTTATTTCAGCAGAAGTAGTGTTATTAACCGCTCTGCTCAAACGAGGTCATCCAGCTGAGATGGAACATTCCCGATTTAGCCTGAGACCTGAGGGAGTGTGTGTGTGTGTGTGTGTGTGTGTGTGTGTGTGTGTGTGTGTGTGTGTGTGTGTGTGTGTCCGTAAAATCAGTCTATTACGCACAGAGAGACAGATGGAGCGAGACAGGATAGAGACAGACAGACAGACAGACAGACAGAGAGGCCATGAGAAAATGACACAGACGCAGAGAGAGAGACAGACACAAGGAGAAAATGACATCACGAGGAAGGCAGTGAAAAGCAAAGACAGACAGACGGAGAGTGAGACAGATTTCAAAGCCAGTAGAAGCTGAGTAAATAAATGATGGAGAGATTCTGTTTGATGTGGCAAAACAGAGAGAGGCAAAAAATTCAAGTACTCAGCATGGATAACAGAACATAACACACACACACACACACACACACACACACACACACACACACACACCCAGCATTAACTCAGCACACTGAGTCATTTCCCAAAAAGGAAGCAGCACAAATTCACTGCCAATGAAAACAAGAGTGAGAGACAGAACAGGGAAGTGTGTGAGAGTGAGAGACGGGAGATAAGCAGGACGAAGGTGTGTGTGTGTGTGTGTGTGTGTGTAAATATATATGTGTTTGTGTGTGTGTGTGTGTGTGTGTGTGTGTGTAAATATTTCATTGGACCATAAAAATGCATTAGAGGTGTCCAGGTTCGGGTTAGAGGTGTGTCTTTAGGCTCCGCCCCCATGCTGTAATGTTTCATCCAAATCACGTGTCAGCATTAATGAAGCAGAACACAAACACTCACTGATGGAAAAACACATAACGGCTTCGCTCTTAAACACTGCAGTGAGAGAGACAAGTGTGTGTGTGTGTGTGTGTGTGTGTTTTTCCACCACCTCCCTGTCAAACCCCCATTTCTACCCCCTTCCTAAACCAGCGTTGCCATGGTTACAGCCTCACATGGATACGGTACTTTAGCTTTTGGCATTGAAGCCGTGGCGAGCTTCTTGGCTTCACCACAAAACCCTCGCAGCTCAACACAAACCAGTGCTCTACTGATTCACTGAGTCAAATCTGTATAAATGACTCCTGACTCGGAACACTGACTCAGTCGTTTTTCTCCAGGAAAAAGAGAAAGACTAAATAAATTCTGAACGACTCGTCATCTCGCAGGACTTTTTATCGTTACTCCACAGTCATTTTTGTTCCTTGTACATCATCGTGCTTTTTCTGCGCCGACCCTCGTCGTGCCCGTGTCTGTCCGAGATTTGTTACAGCAGATTACTGAGTGCAGGACACAGCTCTGTGTGCTCACAGCCGGAGTCGGGGAAGTCACTGAGGCATGACTCGAGGCCCGCTGTTCAGCCTGGCTACATTTTTGGCAAAATCTGACCCTGAGGGAAAACCTATCCAGCTCTCTCTAGGACCATTTGGACCCTTAATTTGGGCCAAAACCCTAAAGTGGACACTCGGAGCAGATGATCCACAAATCCACCAGCAGCAATAAACATGATGATGATGAAAGACAGTGCTGCTCATGTCTGATAAAACCTTTAATAAAAATAAAACCCGGCGTGTAACATCTTCACGTGCGTTTTTAGATTTAAATTCCACACAGCAGACGTTTCTCTTTCGAAAAAAGGAAGGGACGAGAGCTCGGTTTCTCCTCGCGGTCTCTGATTAATTCTCTGCATCATCAAAGTGAACCATGCAGCTAGCATGAAACCAGACGGAACACGATCCTCGTCTACAAACTCGTCTCCCAGTGCGAGGAAACACACGTGATGTAAGATGCAGTAACACAGAGCCACAAACACACGCCAGCACCACGCTACAGACAAAACGGAGGATGTCGTTCTACAGGCTGGTTTCCTGTCTGATAAACTGCTGTACGTCAAGAACATGAGCATTTTTTATTTAAACCGAATGTAAGGATGTGATAAACGGCAAAAACTTCCATAAAATGATCCACAGGCTAGCGCTAATCTCACACGCAGACTAGGGCTAATTTTATACACTGACTAGCGGTAATCTTACACACAGGCTAGCACTAATTTTACATACAGGCTAGTGCTAATTTCACACACAAAATAGCGCCAATTTCCCCACACATGCTAGCGCTAAACTCGCACACCAACTTCACACACAAGATATCGCTAATTTCACATACAAGCTAGCGCTAATCTCAATACTCCAACCTCTCGCTCTCTCTCCCTCTCACACACACACACAGGCTGGGGATTTACGTTTCCCACATTTCATCATCTGTTCATTCTTTCATTATTTTGTGTTATTTTTCTTATTGTTTTATTTATCTTTAATTCCATCGTTTTACACTTCCCCGAAATAACTCATTAATGCTAATCTTATTTATTTATTTATTTTTTTTAAACTTTACTTTGCTTTTAATTAGACTTGGGTCACTTTTGTCCACAAAAAAATTCTGGCTATAATCTGTGGGACACACCGGGCAGAGGAGTGTGTATCAGACTTCAGCAGAGAGCGCTAATCTCTTGAAGCAGGAGACTTCTGGCTGCACGTGACCCTGTGGTGGAGGTTCTGTGGCTCTTCAGCATGCTGAAGGAAGGCTCGATGGAGAACCACAGGAACCGCCCTGAGTGCAGCTTTTCTCTTGGAACCTTTAGTCTGATTTCCAGCGGGTTGATGAAAGACGGTGAACTCAGATTGTTTAGGGTTCTGGGTTTGTTGTTAAGGGTTCCACATGGAGCAAAACACTTTGCTGAAGCTTTACTGCACGGTTAGTAAAATTCCTCACAGCGCAGTTTGAGCTGTTGTCCAGGAGATCACACCTGCTCCAGGTGTCTCAGATTCCACGCATCCATTGTGTGGAATCTGGACTCCATTGTTCCTTACTCCAAAGACTTTCCCTTGCTGTTCTTTTGTAAGAAGAGATTATCTACGTTCTCGCCTCACCTCACCAACAATACAGCGCTTTGAAGGAGCGCCGCACTGCCGCACAGACCACTCTTTGTTAAAGCTCGGACACCGAAACCCAAATCCGAAGAAGACACGGATTGGGATCGGATCCAAGTCATCGCTTGGTGAAAATTCACTCTCTACTTTGTTAACGGTGGTCAAGAAGAGCAGGCCCGGAGCTATACCGAGAAAATTCCTCCACACGTTCATTCCATCTTCTGGTCTTTAAGCAGCCGATATGGAGACGTGCTCTGTGTGGACAACCAGCTGGGTTTCTAATGCAGAAGAACCGAGTGACAGCGCTTTAAGAGAGAGCGCTAATCAGACCTAGGGAAGATAAATCTCATTACACAGCTGGAGAATGAAAACACCGCGACTCTGTGTGTGTGTGTGTGTGTGTGTGTGTGTGTGTGCCAGATCAGAGATTACATTGTCTAGACGGACACCGGTTATTTGCCAAGTCTCACTCAAGCCAAGAATACGCCAGGTTCTTCACAAGGAGACATTCAGAAAGCTAGCGACTGAGTGCAAACATCACACACGCTGCGAGAGCCAAGAAGAAAAAGACTCGAGGTCAAATCAAACAAATCTGATCTCCTCAGAGCCTGATCAGGATCATGAACAGAAAATATTAGTCTTTCAGAAGTTCTGATGCTCGCAGATCTGAGCCTCATGGCAGAAGTTTGTAGACTTCAGCAGGATTTAGTTCACGAGAGGAACACGAGCCGTCTTTACACAGACTCACGGATTTATTAACAAACAAATTATTCCAAAGATTACGTCTTTAAAAGGGATATTTTTTAGGAACTCAGCAAGATTTATTTCTGGACTTTCCACCATCACAGAAACCATTTTCATTAAAACATGGTCATTATAGTCCAGCTGTCATCGTTACAGCCGTAATAACTCTGATAACAGAACCAGAGGAACAGAATGAGGGAACCGCAGACCTCCTGGCTTCGCTTCACAAGAACCACGGCTTGGCTCAGCACGCAAAATCTCTGGCTTTGTGAAACACCAGATCTGCTGCCAAATGTTCCTTCTAGAGAGGAGAGATCCTCCACTGCTGTAACGGTGCACAGCCCGCAGGACTCGCTGGACTCTGCTCACACTCTTTCATTAAGAGAACCTCGCCCATGAAACTGAACGGAACGTTCCACTGACAAGTGCGTCCTGCTGGAAACTGGAATGAAACCAGTCGACACTGGGGTTGGGATTTTGTGCGATAAGACTGATGTCATCATCACAAGTCTAAAGCATGTCATCTAATCTGAAGTGATGATTTGGTGCTGGTGAGAGTGATGAGATTTACACCGGGACGACATGGAGGCAGCACGTTTCTGCCATTCTCTGTCGTTTGCATGTTGGCAGGATTCCCCTGGCACTGGAGCACCAAGCAGGTGTCTCGCTGTGGGCAGGAGAAGCTTCTCCAAAGAAACCTGGCTTCTAGCAGACACACAACATGCAGAGAAGAGAGACGGCATTCAGAAGATCCAGTCCAAGATGGTGGACAATTTCCCCATGGTACACTGATCAGGCATAACATTATGACCACCTGCCTACACTAATATTGTGTCGGTCCCCCTTTTGCTGCCAACACAGCCCTGACCTGTCAAGGCACAGACTCCACTAGATCCCTGAGGGCATGGTGTGGTATTTGGCACCAAGATGTTAGCAGCAGATCCTTTAAGTCCTGTAGGTTGCGAGGTGCGGCCTCCATGGGACTTTTGATAGATACTGACCACTGCAGACCGGGAACACCCCACAAGAGCTGCAGTTTTGGAGATGCTCTGATCCAGTGGTCTAGCCATCACAGTGTTACAGCTGATCCAAGTATCAGACTAGGCGCTGAGATCAGAAATGTAAAGTAATTAATAAACACAGTGCATGAGTCAAAAAAGTGTTTTATTCCTTTTATACCACACCATTTTACCAGAGATTACATTAACACTGTAATGCTCTCAAGATACCTTCAGTTTAATTTCCTTCTCAAAAGCACACCAAAACACTCCGAGCTCCATCAGCCCTCTGAATCACGTTTGGAAGCCATGAGTCACTGCTGTGTTTCTGCTCTCGGAGCTGACGCAACACCAGACGCTGACTTTACCTCCAGAGTGTGGAGATGTGGTGTGTGAACTCCAGTCGGGAAAGTTTATCTCCAAACGAAAAGAGCTGCTGTAAACGCCAACAGCTACGAGGATTGATTGGAAATGCACTTCTGCATCGCACCAGTTGGTAAAGATTTGTGATTTCTTTTCCCCTCGTGGCATGGTGAGGGATTCTCTACAGGAACTTCCAGAAGCCTGGGATCTTTACAACAATCCCAAAGGATGCTTAGTTTATGTGGGTGTGGCTCTTTATAATGCTATTTACACAGAGATATCTCCCTCGCTCACACATACACATACACACACCCACACACCCACACACCCACACACACACACACACACACACACACACACACACACTCTCTCTGCAGTCTAATTATACTCTACAACGTTCTGGTCACTGAAATGTCACCATTTCCCCCCCGTTCTGCTGAATTACCCCGTTGGACGTGTGTAATACCCCAGCCTCAGCAAGATCGCAAAATTCTGCCTCAGATCTCACACATCTTCTGAACACTTCCCCAGAAACAAATAAAATCCCCAGGAATTTACATCTTTACTCGCTGCAGGGAAGTGCATGTCTGTTTATCTGCTTATAGACCAGAAAGTGTGTAGAGAGCTTGAGAAACATGAGCAGGCACGGATTAGTGGTGATTAGTGGGGCTTCTATACCGCGGTTCAGTCTTTTTGAATAGAACCCTGCTGTGTTCTCCCGTCGGTGAGGTTCTTTAGCCAGGTGAGAACACAGCAATCGCACCCCGGGTCTGTGAGCGCCTCAGAGAGGTGGAACAACTTCAGCTTTCAAGTAAGAAATTGATTCAGCTCGATCATATAGATAAAGCGATTCGATTCAGATGCAGTCTGGAGAAAGCGATTCGATTCAGATGCAGTCTGGAGAAAGCGATTCGATTCAGTCTGTAGAAAGCGATTCGATTCAGTCTGGAGAAAGCGATTCGATTCAGTCTGTAGAAAGCGATTCATATCTCCGTGAGAAAGCATTTGGAATGAATTGAAGCGTTTAGATTCGACACAATTGAGCTGAAAAAGCGACTCAACTCAATCACAACACAACAGGACTGATTAAAAGAAAACACATGCACCATAATGATTCCCACTTTCCTCCCAACACACACACACACACACACACACACACACACACGCGCATATAAATAGACTATGTGATTCTTTAGTGTGTTGTTCATTCTGTACTTGAACATACGTGCGGGGAGATGAGAGAATTGTGCTGGCGGTGTGTTCAGCTTCTCAAAGGACTTATTACAGACGAATGATAATGAGACTACACAGATTGTGTGTGTGTGTGTGTGTGTGTGTGTGTTGCACTTTTGGTTATGACCGGGAGAATGCTGACAACTAATTTTACTCTCTCACTGATCTAGGGAGAGCTCGTGTAAAGTTGTTGATGTGTAAAGCTAATTACATGCAGCTCACCTTCAATCTCTCGGTCTCTCACACACACACACACACACACACACACACATTTTTTCCTCTATCACCACACGTCCTGTAAACGATCAGAAAATGTAAATTAATTTGATTTTTTTAGGGCATTAGGACCCTGAAGCGCAGACTTGCCTGACCGTCACAGTATATAATCATGTCGAGAGGTGAGAGGCACACTCGCCGTGAAGCGACACACACACACACACACACACACACACACACACACACCCCCCGTTTCCCCTATGGTGCTAACAACCTCAATATGCTAGCAACTGTTACGCTTTATTACATATACCGCACTGCAGCCTTCTGTATACACAACCTGCAGACTCATTAAAGGAGAAGTTTACACTACATTGCGCACACACACACACACACACACACACACACACACACACACACACAGAGCAGTTTGTTCTGGTGGAAGTGAGCACTTCATACTTCTAATTAGAAGGAAGTCTCGTTATTTCAGACCTAGGGCAAATTAATCAGCTAGCAGAGTTTAACAATAACGCTTTTTATCTCTTTCTCTGGAGAAAGCAGGAACCAAGGCGAAGCTCTGATGCGCTAATAACCGGAATTACTGAGCATGTGAAAACGAGCGTGTTTCTACACGTCCTCATGAGACAGCGGCTGGCTGAGGTTTCCACCGGCACCACCCTCATCTTCAGCAGGAGCTTCATCCTGCTCGAGATTCTCTCCTGGAAAAAAAAAGTCCATCCAAGCAGCTGTTCAGAAGGTGGGAGGAAACCTGAGAACCCTGAAGAACCTACACGGACAGATGGGGAGAAGACGAGGAGAGATCTGGAGCTGGAAGTGTGGAGCAGTACAGGCAGCTTCAACATGCTGACAGAGCTACCAGATCCCGGGGGATGAGTTAGCATAGCGCCGATTGATTAGCGAGACACCTGGACACCAGCGACTGTGGGACCTTCAGATCTGGTCAGATGTTTAAATGTACACAAACAACAACAACAACAACAACAACAACAACAACCGGACTACAGCAGTGTGTGTGGAAATCAACCCCCATTCCAAATGAGCCCTGTTCTTTCTCTGGGATTAGATGTAGGAGCAGGGAATTCTGGGAAAGTCCAGCAGTTAACCAGAACCGGATCCAGAACACATCCTTATAAACTCAACAAAACCCAAACCCAGGACTCTGGAGAAGAAGATATTTCTGCTGAGATCTCAGGACTTTCTGGTGGTTCAGGAAGCTGCTGGAATGAGTTTGGAGAGCATGGACAGCAGAACTGGTTTGATCCGGTTCTCCTGTCGTTCAGGACGTCTGCCGAGCCCAGGAGGTCACGTTCTCTGTCTTCAGATGGATCCATGAAGGTGAAAAGGAAGCCCAGTGTTCTGTCAGAGATCCGGACTCAGATGAAGCGCAGGTCTTTATTTGCTCAGTAGAGTGAAATGTGAGAGGTTTTTTTTTTTTCATGGCTCAAGAACCACCGTGGAATTCTGGGAAAACTCCAGGGACATTCCAGCATTGTTTTCTCTCCCTCACTCTCACACACATCATTTTTCAGTCCAGAAATACGAGTGTGTGTGTGTGTGTGTGTGTGTGTTGTATACAGTAATATATCTGGATTTGTGGAATAATCCTGACTCTTTCTTCTCTCAGGAATAATCCAGATCGGATCAGCTGCATGCTTTCCTCCAGAAGACGGTAAAAAGGCTCCAGACGCCGACAGGCAGACGTGTAAAAAACCGAAGTGTTTTGTTTTTCAGGATCCAGCTTCAGCGTGACCCGTGTAACAGTCTGAGATCAAGTCCAAGCGAAACTCGGACTTTTCTCGGACCGATTTTGATTTTTATAATACAATTCTGAATTTTATGACTCTCAAAATCCTGAATGATCTCCAAATCCAGACTTTCTATTTCACAACGTAAAACAACAACAGAAAACATCTCAGTTCTGACTCACGGTCTCAGAATCCTGACTCATTTCCTCTGACTCGCTCATTCTGACGTCTGTTTTGATTTATCCCAGAATTAACTTCTTATTTTAAAACCCTGCCTTGTGCTTTATGAAGGTTTATGGAGGTTTTGTGAAGGTTTGTGAAGGGTTTAGTGAAGGTTTAGTGAAGGTTTAATGAAGGTTTATGGAGGTTTTGTGAAGGTTTATGGAGGTTTATGGAGGTTTAGTGAAGGTTTATGGAGGTTTAGTGAAAGTTTGTGAAGGTTTATGGAGGGTTTGTGAAGGTTTATGGAGGGTTTGTGAAGGTTTATGGAGGTTTATGGAGGTTTAGTGAAGGTTTATGGAGGTTTAGTGAAAGTTTGTGAAGGTTTATGGAGGTTTTGTGAAGGTTTATGGAGGGTTTGTGAAGGTTTATGGAGGTTTTGTGAAGGTTTGTGAAGGGTTTAGTGAAGGTTTATGGAGGTTTTGTGAAGGTTTATGGAGGTTTATGGAGGTTTAGTGAAGGTTTAGTGAAAGTTTGTGAAGGTTTATGGAGGTTTTGTGAAGGTTTGTGGAGGGTTTGTGAAGGTTTATGGAGGTTTAGTGAAGGTTTATGGAGGTTTATGGAGGTTTGTGGAGGGTTTGTGAAGGTTTATGGAGGTTTAGTGAAGGTTTATGGAGGTTTATGGAGGTTTAGTGAAGGTTTATGGAGGTTTAGTGAAGGTTTATGGAGATTTTGTGAAGTTTTGTGAAGGTTTATGGAGGTTTAGTGAAGGTTTATGGAGGGTTTGTGAAGGGTTTAGTGAAGGTTTATGGAGGTTTTGTGAAGGTTTATGGAGGTTTAGTGAAGGTTTATGGAGGTTTAGTGAAAGTTTGTGAAGGTTTATGGAGGTTTTGTGAAGGTTTATGGAGGGTTTGTGAAGGTTTATGGAGGTTTAGTGAAGGTTTATGGAGGTTTAGTGAAGGTTTATGGAGGTTTAGTGAAGGTTTGTGAAGGTTTATGGAGGTTTAGTGAAGGTTTATGGAGATTTTGTGAAGTTTTGTGAAGGTTTATGGAGGTTTAGTGAAGGTTTATGGAGGTTTATGGAGGTTTTGTGAAGGTTTGGTGAAGGTTTGTGAAGGGTTATGGAGATTTTGTGAAGGGTTTGTGAAGGTTTATGAAGGTTTTGTGAAGGGTTTGTGAAGGTTTAGTGAAGGGTTTTTGAAGGTTTTGTGAAGTTTTTGTGAAGGTTTATGGAGGTTTTGTGAAGGTTTATGAAGGTTTTGTGAAGGTTTATGGAGGTTTTGTGAAGTTTTTGTGAAGGTTTATGGAGGTTTTGTGAAGGTTTATGGAGGGTTTGTGAAGGTTTATGGAGGTTTTGTGAAGGTTTATGGAGGTTTTGTGAAGGTTTATGGAGGTTTTGTGAAGGTTTATGGAGGTTTTGTGAAAGTTTATGGAGGTTTATGGAGGTTTAGTGAAGGTTTATGGAGGTTTTGTGAAGGTTTGTGAAGGTTTATGGAGGTTTTGTGAAGGTTTATGGAGGTTTATGGAGGTTTATGGAGGTTTTGTGAAGGTTTATGGAGGTTTTGTGAAAGTTTATGGAGGTTTATGGAGGTTTAGTGAAGGTTTATGGAGGTTTTGTGAAGGTTTGTGAAGGTTTATGGAGGTTTTGTGAAGGTTTATGGAGGTTTATGGAGGTTTAGTGAAGGTTTATGGAGGTTTTGTGAAGGTTTATGGAGGTTTATGGAGGTTTAGTGAAGGTTTATGGAGGTTTAGTGAAGGTTTATGGAGGTTTATGGAGGTTTAGTGAAGGTTTATGGAGGTTTTGTGAAGGTTTGTGAAGGTTTATGGAGGTTTTGTGAAGGTTTATGGAGGTTTTGTGAAGGTTTGTGAAGGGTTTGTGAAGGTTTATGGAGGTTTTGTGAAGGTTTATGGAGGTTTATGGAGGTTTAGTGAAGGTTTATGGAGGTTTAGTGAAGGTTTAGTGAAGGTTTATGGAGGTTTTGTGAAGATTTGTGAAGGTTTATGGAAGTTTAGTGAAGGTTTATGGAGGTTTTGTGAAGGTTTGTGAAGGTTTAGTGAAGGTTTAGTGAAGGTTTTGTGAAGGTTTTGTGAAGGGTTTTTGAAGGTTTATGGAGGTTTTGTGGAAGTTTATGGAAGTTTTGTGAAGGGTTTGTGGAGGGTTTGTGGAGGTTTATGGAGGTTTTGTGAAGGTTTATGGAGGTTTTGTGAAGGTTTGTAAAGGTTTTGTCAAGGTTTATGGAGGTTTTGTGAAGGTTTATGGAGGTTTTGTGAAGGTTTATGAAGGTTTTGTGGAGGGTTTGTGGAGGGTTATGAAGGTTTTGTGAAGGTTTATGGAGGTTTTGTGAAGGTTTATGGAGGTTTTGTGAAGGTTTATGAAGGTTTTGTGAAGGTTTATGGAGGTTTTGTGAAGGTTTATGAAGGTTTTGTGAAGGTTTGTGGAGGGTTTGTGGAGGGTTATGAAGGTTTTGTGAAGGTTTTGTGAAGGTTTATGGAGGTTTTATGAAGGTTTATGGAGGTTTTGTGAAGGTTTATGGAGGTTTTGTGAAGGTTTATGGAGGTTTTGTGAAGGTGTGCTCCGCCTGTGCAGTGTGTGTTTCAAGAGTGAGAGTGAGGGATGTGGATGCAGAAGTTCTTCTGTAAGTGAGATTCTACACCACAGTGTGACCTGGCTGATCTCCAGAGCTATAAATAACACTGAAGAGCCTCCAGCACCCACCTCTCTATCTGTCTCCCTCTCTGTGTCTGTCTGTCTGTCTGTCTCTCTCTCTCTCTGTCCTTCTGTCTGTCTGTCTCTCTCTCTCTCTCTCTCTCTCTCTCTCATAAATAACCCTGAAGAGCCTCCAGCATCCACCTCTCTCTCTGTCCGTCCCTTTCCCTCTCTCTGTCTGTCTGTCCGTCCCTTTCCCTCTCTCTGTCTGTCTGTCTGTCCGTCCCTTTCCCTCTCTCTGTCTGTCTGTCTGTCCGTCCCTTTCCCTCTCTCTGTCTGTCTGTCTGTCCGTCCCTTTCCCTCTCTCTGTCTGTCTGTCTGTCTGTCCGTCCCTTTCCCTCTCTCTGTCTGTCTGTCTGTCCGTCCCTTTCCCTCTCTCTGTCTGTCTGTCTGTCCGTCCCTTTCCCTCTCTCTGTCTGTCTGTCTGTCCGTCCCTTTCCCTCTCTCTGTCTGTCTGTCTGTCCGTCCCTTTCCCTCTCTCTGTCTGTCTGTCTGTCCGTCCCTTTCCCTCTCTCTGTCTGTCTGTCCGTCCCTTTCCCTCTCTCTGTCTGTCTGTCTGTCTGTCCGTCCCTTTCCCTCTCTCTGTCTGTCTGTCTGTCTGTCCGTCCCTTTCCCTCTCTCTGTCTGTCTGTCTGTCTGTCCGTCCCTTTCCCTCTCTCTGTCTGTCTGTCTGTCTGTCCGTCCCTTTCCCTCTCTCTGTCTGTCTGTCTGTCTGTCCGTCCCTTTCCCTCTCTCTGTCTGTCTGTCTGTCTGTCCGTCCCTTTCCCTCTCTCTGTCTGTCTGTCTGTCTGTCCGTCCCTTTCCCTCTCTCTGTCTGTCTGTCTGTCTGTCCGTCCCTTTCCCTCTCTCTGTCTGTCTGTCTGTCTGTCCGTCCCTTTCCCTCTCTCTGTCTGTCTGTCTGTCCGTCCCTTTCCCTCTCTCTGTCTGTCTGTCTGTCTGTCCGTCCCTTTCCCTCTCTCTGTCTGTCTGTCTGTCTGTCCGTCCCTTTCCCTCTCTCTGTCTGTCTGTCTGTCTGTCCGTCCCTTTCCCTCTCTCTGTCTGTCTGTCTGTCTGTCCGTCCCTTTCCCTCTCTCTGTCTGTCTGTCTGTCTGTCCGTCCCTTTCCCTCTCTCTGTCTGTCTGTCTGTCTGTCCGTCCCTTTCCCTCTCTCTGTCTGTCTGTCTGTCTGTCCGTCCCTTTCCCTCTCTCTGTCTGTCTGTCTGTCTGTCCGTCCCTTTCCCTCTCTCTGTCTGTCTGTCTGTCTGTCCGTCCCTTTCCCTCTCTCTGTCTGTCTGTCTGTCTGTCCGTCCCTTTCCCTCTCTCTGTCTGTCTGTCTGTCTGTCCGTCCCTTTCCCTCTCTCTGTCTGTCTGTCTGTCTGTCCGTCCCTTTCCCTCTCTCTGTCTGTCTGTCTGTCTGTCCGTCCCTTTCCCTCTCTCTGTCTGTCTGTCTGTCTGTCCGTCCCTTTCCCTCTCTCTGTCTGTCTGTCTGTCTGTCCGTCCCTTTCCCTCTCTCTGTCTGTCTGTCTGTCTGTCCGTCCCTTTCCCTCTCTCTGTCTGTCTGTCTGTCTGTCCGTCCCTTTCCCTCTCTCTGTCTGTCTGTCTGTCTGTCTGTCCGTCCCTTTCCCTCTCTCTGTCTGTCTGTCTGTCTGTCCGTCCCTTTCCCTCTCTCTGTCTGTCTGTCTGTCTGTCCGTCCCTTTCCCTCTCTCTGTCTGTCTGTCCGTCCCTATCCCTCTCTCTGTCTGTCTGTCCGTCCCTATCCCTCTCTCTGTCTGTCTGTCCGTCCCTTTCCCTCTCTCTGTCTGTCTGTCTGTCTGTCCGTCCCTTTCCCTCTCTCTGTCTGTCTGTCTGTCTGTCCGTCCCTTTCCCTCTCTCTGTCTGTCTGTCTGTCTGTCCGTCCCTTTCCCTCTCTCTGTCTGTCTGTCTGTCTGTCCGTCCCTTTCCCTCTCTCTGTCTGTCTGTCTGTCTGTCCGTCCCTTTCCCTCTCTCTGTCTGTCTGTCTGTCTGTCCGTCCCTTTCCCTCTCTCTGTCTGTCTGTCTGTCTGTCTGTCCGTCCCTTTCCCTCTCTCTGTCTGTCTGTCTGTCTGTCCGTCCCTTTCCCTCTCTCTGTCTGTCTGTCTGTCTGTCCGTCCCTTTCCCTCTCTCTGTCTGTCTGTCTGTCTGTCCGTCCCTTTCCCTCTCTCTGTCTGTCTGTCCGTCCCTATCCCTCTCTCTGTCTGTCTGTCCGTCCCTATCCCTCTCTCTGTCTGTCTGTCCGTCCCTTTCCCTCTCTCTGTCTGTCCCTCCGTCCCTTTCCCTCTCTCTGTCTGTCCCTCCGTCCCTTTCCCTCTCTCTGTCTGTCCCTCCGTCCCTTTCCCTCTCTCTGTCTGTCCCTCCGTCCCTTTCCCTCTCTCTGTCTGTCCCTCCGTCCCTTTCCCTCTCTCTGTCTGTCCCTTTCCCTCTCTCTGTCTGTCCGACTGTCACTCTCTCCCACTCTGTGTCTCTCCCTCTCTCTGTATGAGGATCATGATGTGATTGTCTTTCTGTATGTCTCTCTCTGTATGATCATGTGATTGTCTCTCTCTGTGTCTCTCTCTCCCTCTGTATGAGGATCATGTGATTGTCTCTCTCTGTGTCTCCCTCTGTATGAGGATCATGTGATTGTCTCTCTCTGTGTCTCCCTCTGTATGAGGATCATGATGTGATTGTCTCTCTCTCTCACTCTCTCTGAGGTAAAGGTGGTACAGTGAGGTGTTTAATCTGCGTTTTCTCCATCAGACTATGATAGCAAGAGTGCTCAGAGAGCAAAAATCAATCCTGAAAACCAGACAGAAATGCAATCTGTGTGTGTGTGTGTGTGTGTGTGTGTGTCCTGGAGCTGCTACTCACCAGCACTCTGTTCTCCACTTTATCACCTTTGACCTCCACTTTGACTTTCTTCTTAAAGCCCAGTTTGATTTTCCTGCCCACTGCATCCTGGATGCTCTCTACAGCACCGAGAGCAGAACACAGCCATTAACAAAGACACAAACAGACACACTGCACTGTGATGAGCTACACAACCAGCAGACTGACCTCCTCACAACACACACACACACACACACACACACACACACACACACACACACACACACACACACAGGAGCTAAGAAGAAGGGCTAGAGAGTGCTAAAGGATGAAGATGATGAGGAGAAAACGACAGATCAGTAAAGATAAAATGAGGAAATGAAGGACGAGAAGAAAAAGGCAGCAAGTGAAATATACAAGAATACAAAGAGAGAACAGAATGATGGACATTATAGAGCGGAGTGAGGAAGAGTGTGTGTGTGTGTGTGTGTGTGTGTGTGTGTGTGTGTGTGTGTGTAGCCTTATCTAAACATATTAGCTAAGAATCCCAACACATTATAATGACACAGATCAGCACGCTAGTCCTGAGGTCACTGTAATACTGTTATTAAACAAGGGGCGGGGCTTATTTTGAGCTTAATTTGAATACCAAGCATTCTTCTAGTCGTCTCTTCTTCAGGTAAACGTCCTGGGTTTTAATTACGCGTTAATTATTGAGTGTTAATCAGGACATCAAGCCAAAGAAAGAAAATACACAGTTGATCAGCGGTGATCAACTTTCTGATTGGCTGAGATGATTTCACTCAAGCTCCACCCACTTTGACCCAAGCATGCTGGTCGGTCAACATAATCAGTGCACACACACACACACAGAGTAACAGTGTAAAGGGAGAACAATGAGGTTCTGTCCTCGTCTGCTCGTGTTTGTTCGCTGAAACAATTCGTCCACTTTCTCATCCTCATTACACTGAGCAGTACGTTACACACACACACACACACACACACACACACACACACACACACACACACACACACACACACACACCTCCTGAAAACATCCTTCACTGCCACAGGACACACTTCACATTCCCAGCAGCACTTATCACCAAGAAATATAAAGATAAGATAAAACCAGATGAGGAGGATGATGAAGAGGAGGAAAAGAGGAAGAAGAGGAGGAAGAAACAGGAAGAAGCTGCTGATGGATGAGAGGAAGGTAGAGGATGGAGTGAGGAGGAGAAGAAAATATACATGTAGTAGGTAAAGTGCAGGAGAGGAAGAAAGAGGAAGAGAAGAAGCAGCATGAGAACAAATACAAAAATAAAAAATAAATAATAAAATGAAGAAAAGCTGATGATAAACAACAACAACAACAACAACAACAACAGGACATCAACACAATAACAATAAGGAATTTCTATATTAATAAAAAAAAGCCCATCACATTATTATTATTATTATTATTATTATTATTATTATTATTATGCTGAAAGGATGCTGTTCAGTAGGCATGTTTACACACACACACACACACACACAAAGAAAGTGCTGAGAACAGCAGCTTCACAAAATCACACAAATTAATTTAATTAACGGGAAATTTATCAGTGTGTTTGTGGGTACACACACACACACACTGTAATGTAATAAATAGTGTGTGTGTGTGTGTGTGTGTGTGTGTGTGTGTGTGTGTGTGTGTGTGTAAGAGAAGTTGTCCTTACCCAGCAGCTCTCTCGGCACACTGCTCGCCTCCTCACTCATCCTCACTGCCAGATTAAATCCACACACTACACTGATCCAGAGGAGTGAGCGCCGTCACATACACACACACACACACACACACACACACTACGCAGGTCCAGAGGAGTGAGAGCGGTCATTAACACTGCTGCTGCTGGAATAAAGCCTTAATCAGGGAGGGAAGCGGGGCGGGGGCGCGCACACACAGGCACGGCTCCGCGCGCCGCGGTTACGCGCTTCTTTCCTCCCGGCCACGCGCACTCGGCTCGGTTCGGGAAGATAACACCGGTACCATCATCATCAGCAGCATCATCATTACTTTCTCCAGATGACCTGCTGAACCTCCGTCGCTGAAGACTGCTGAGAGAGAAAAGGAGTCACCGGAAGCGCTTTAAACGCCCCGAACACAAACCCCGCCCCCTACTTCCGCTTGATTTACATATCGCACAAGTTAAATGGAAAACCAAGGAAACAGCGTCATCTGCTGGAAGAAATGGACACGGACACACACACACACACAGGAGGCGGGAATCGAACCCATAACCCTGGAGGTGTGAGGCTAACATGCTAACCATCAAGCCAATATATATATATATATATAATAATGACACATTATTTATTTATTGTAATTGATTTATATCTTCACATCCTTACACGTTTCTCTGTGAGTTTGACTTTGGGAAAATAAAAATGCTAAAATTCTATAAACCAAGAGTAAACAAAAGAGTCACATCAAATAAACAATATAGAAATAATCTAAAAGGATAATATTATAATTCTTTACAAGCAGAAGCATCATGAACTATTGTTTAAAAAATTATAATTATAATGACATAATAATTATAAATATACTACTACTAATAATAAAAAACACAACACAAATATAATTCATGTCTGGCTTTGTGTGCTTTCAAATTTCTGGAAAAAAACGAAACATCAAATGTACAATAAATAAAAAATAGAGGAAATATACACACAGTCCAAAATCCAATAACTTATCAAATAAAAATACATAAAGAAAGAAAATAAACAAGAATAGAAAAATCCATCAACAAACCTAGCATAAAAACCTGAGTAAGAGAACGCGGTGTGTAGCCGCTAGAGGGCAGCACACACTCACATGCAGCACCGTGTGATCCGCACACACACGTGTCTGGAGCTTAAAGTGGAAAACAGATAAAACCCAACACAATGTCTCTCCACCACACAACTCCTGCTTCATGGAGCAATATTCAGACTGACCTCAGCAGGTTGTTTGGGTCTCTGAGGTCAGGCTTTCTGTCTCCAGCATCCTTTTCATCCTGAGTGTTTACGCTAACTGGGATTTATTCACAGAAATAAGATATTTCAGAGCGTCTGTAATAGACGGGTCAGCGGTCATTTGTTTTTATCAGCAGCTGATAAAGGAAACAGCGGTGAAGAGTTTATCACACATTCTTCTAATTCCACTCATCTCCAAAAATCACAGAAAACGAAGCTGAGACCCTGCAGTGACCCACTGAACCGTTAGCAGACCCTGCTGTGTGTTTGTGGCCAGTACACACGTTTAGATTAGCATACATTACCATATACAGATTTATCTAGAACGTTCTTTTTAAAGACAAACCCAACAGCAACAAAAAAAAAAAAAAGAAAGAAAAGAAAATGGTATTACAGATGCAAATATTTACGGCATTTTTACAAGACAATAATGGCAGATGTTAATGTTTACAGAGCGAGAAATTAGCCATGAGACAGCGATGGACTCGGGTTTATACTGGACTGGACTGTCTGTGTGAGGTTTGTTCAGATTAATCTTGAAGTTTAGAGAAATGGATTGAATAAATAAAAAGTTGTGAGATGGCAAAGCGAAGTTTTAGTGAAGTTATTTGACCGGAGCGAGAGCGGGTCAACACCCCACAGCCGTCTGAACTCGTTTCATACTTCATCCGTCGTGTTAGAGCAGCGCCAGCCATCACAAAGCACGGCATTCACATTAGTATGATGGAGGAGCTCAGAGCCCCGAGTGCAGAAAACACACGTGTTTGTCCTCGCTCATGTCATTTCCTCTGGTGAATTGGTGTGTGTCAGCGAGGTGTGTTGGTAGGACCGACGCCAGCGCGTGTGGCCACTCGGAATGTTTAACTTCACCGACTTTCGTCTTTAACGAGTTTTTTGATCTGATGGAGATGATATTTCTAAATAATGAACAAGGTCTGGAGGTCAGGCCTGCGCTTAAAAAAAAAACACCTGATAATTGCTCAAATATTTCCTGTGTAACTGCTTGGCACAAAGTAGCAGGAGAATGCAATTATAAAGAGACGAAAACATCTAAAATTCATAATTAATGTGCACAGGAGGCCAGCACTCTTTCTAAGAGATTAGAGAAGAAAACATCAGCATCCTGTTTATCGTCCATGTGACAGGACATCCAGTAAGAACTCTGGAGAAGGATTTTTAAAAAATGCTAACGCTAACATGGCTTTAACACCAAATATTATAAATCTGTGAGGAAAAATGATACTGTCACCAGTATGAAGTTCACAATGATTTGTCTGAGTTTATTCGAATTATAATTCAAGAGCCTAAAATGTTTCAAATCATACAATTCAGAAATAAATTTACAAAACAAATGATATCATTACTAAACTGATATGTTTCAGTAAATTCAAACCGATAAACACCAAATATGGTGGCTCAAGTGATTAAGGCTCTGGGTTGTTGCTCAGCGGATCAGGGTTCAAGCCCCAGCACCATCAAGCTCCACTGTCGGGCAATTGAGCAAGGCCCTTAACCCTCTCTGCTCCAGGAGCACTGTATCATAGCTGCCCCTGCACTCTGACCCCAACTTCCTCAGCTGGGATATGCGAAGAAAAGAATTCCACTGTGCTGTAATGTATGTGTGGTGATAATAAAGGCTTCTTCTTCTTCTTCATAAATAATTTGAAAAATTTCATTCGGCACACTAAAATGATTCGAATCACTTTATTCAGCACACTAAAATAATTTGAATCACTTTATTCAGCACACTAACATGATTCGAATCACTTTATCAGCACAGTAAAATGATTCGAATCACTTTATTCGACACACAAAAATGATACGAATCACTCAAATCAGCACATTAAAATGATTCGAATCACTTTATTTGGCACACTAACATGATTTGAATCACTTCATTCGGCACAGTAAAATGAGTCATATAATTTATGCGTTTATTTATTTGCTCTCAGTTTAAAATCCCAGATTTGACTTCATGCCATATGAATAAAACAAAGCACTGACACAGGTGACACCTTCTGTAAACGTCTTTTGTTACCATGGAAACACAAACATGTTGTTGGGCGTGGTTTGGCCCGTGTCTCTGATGAGTAAATATCTCTCTGGGTATTGATTGTTTCAGTGCTCTGAAAACACAGAGCCTCCTGTTCTGCACAGAGGGATGTTTATGGACAGATAAAGTGAAAAGAAAAGTCACTTGTGAAAACATGCCTCAGTGTTTGTCCAGGCCCCGGGTCTGAGATGTCTGGAACTTTCCAGGCATTGTGAATGAAGAAAAAATAAATAAGTGTCCGTGTAGCAGAGGGCAGCGAGGTGAATCATGCTGTCTGACAGGGCAGAAGTGCCTAGTCTCGTCTGGTCTGGTCTCGTCCGTCTGCTGCGACTCGGCTTCTTGGTGAGGTCTCTTGGCTTCGACCCTGCTCGCCAGCTTCCTGGGGAAATTCCTCCCACGAAAAAAGAACGACTTTCACTTGTTCCTGCGTTTTTTTTTCTTTTTCGGAACGCAGCCTGACACCGGGGCCGTGCTGGAAATACTTTCTATTCCAGAGAGCAGTAAAAGAGCTTGGTGGAGACGCCTGGTGGAGTTCCCCCTCCCGTAAACTAACTAACAGACTGGTGTTAGTGGCTTTCCGAGGATGAGCCGAGGAGCTGAATAATGGAAGGAGAGAGACGGAGGAGGCTGAAAAACTGAAATAACGTCGGTGTAATTTCCCGTAATTGTACGTCTAATGTCCTGTTTAAATAACCAGCTCTTTTTGTGTGGTCGACATGCTGCTTAAACAGATGGACAATGACAGACCAAGATTGAGCGTCCCCTATTCCTGTCCCCGACTCCGGAACCCTCCTGGAACCCGTGGGACTGCATTCAAGCTAAAGGATTCTGAATGAAGCTCTGAGGTTCCATTTAAAACTAATAACGAACAATCATACAGCAACTCTGAAGTGAAGCGCTCCGGGCCATGTGAGCTTCGGGTCATACGTGAGAACGTGGGAACACACTGACCATAGCCTGGCCACTGGTGTGTTTCAGAAACTTCAGATCTCGAGAAATAATCACTGAGTACAAGTGCGATGAGCTGAAAAGCATCAACCCCATGAGCTAGAACCACAGAAGAACACATCAGGAACAGGAACATGAGGCTACACTGGACACAGGACTGGTCAGAGGAGGACTGGAAAAAGAACAGAATATTTCTGTTGTGTGTGTGTGTGTGTGTGTGTGTGTGTGTGTTCAATAGTTCAGCTTTAATAATTAATCACACAGGAGAGTAATTATTAGTTTTTATTACTACAAAGTGTGTCTTAGCCACAATTCAGTTTAGAAAAAAAAACGAGACAGAAAGAGAGAGAGAGAGAGAGAGAGAGAGAGAGAGAGAGAGAGAACGAGAGAGAGAGAGAGAGAGAGAACGAGAGAGAGAGAGAGAGAGAGAGAGAGACAGAAAAAGAGAGAGAGAGAGACAGGAAGAGAGAGAAAGAGAGAGAGAGAGAGAGAGAGAGAGAGAGAGAGAGAGAGAGAGAGAGAGAAAATATTGAGTGAGTTTCCTCGGGAAACTCTCCCTTTCTTCTTCTTGTGCCAAAATCACCCCTGATGTATTACCCAAAAGAACACCCCGAGTTTCTGTGTGATCAATCACCGTGTCCGAGGCGTTTCAGAGGAACTGGAGAAGTTCTGGATGAGAAGTTTGTGAAGAAAAGATACAGACAACATGAAGCACAGCACAGACTGAATAAAACGCCTCTTACTCCCTCAATCTGACAGTGAAACTTCTGGCAGATTGCTCTGACATTCGGACACCTTCTTGTCCAGCCTCATCAGCATTCGCTGGATTTTTTCCGCCGTGCTGTGGAGATCCATGCTCTGAAGCCTCTTGGGTAAAGCCATCAGATGTTGTGCTGGAGCTTTTGCAATCCACTCAGTGATGGAGTTGAGCAGCAGTTTTCTCTGCCTCGTGTGTTGATCCCGTCTCCTGACGGAGTGGACAAATCTGTTCAGTTTGCTCAGTTCGATGTTCTGGTGCGAGAAAAAATGCGGCAGGATGTCCCTCAGTGCTTTTAATCCCCCTGAGACGGTGTGAGAGGAAACACACACACACACACACACACACACACACACACACACACACACACACACACACACACACACGGTCAGGAAAAGCTACATGTCTGACATGTTAACCTGTAGGTGGTGAGAAACACACCTCTGTTAGCAAGATTAGCGCACGATGAGCAGATGTTGTCGTGCCACGTCCGGCCCGGGAAAAGCATGTGAAGATTCCCGCAGTTGGTGTGTTTAATACACGGAGCGCTGGAGGACGTCTTGGCTGAAAACGTTCCTCTGGGACACTTCTGGCATTGCGTGTTCCTCTGAGTGTTACCTGTGGACACACTCATGAGCTGATAATTTACACCACATATTAACATGTTCCAATATTAATGACTTCCAAAGCCCAGTTGCGTCAATAATTATGCAGGGAAAACTCCTCATATTTAGATTATGTGACTCCGCCCCTGGGCATGGCTTAATATTTATTCATGTTAATTGTGTATAATATAAAGATTTTTTTCTTTCTGTGTTATTACCGATACTTTTGGCACCCATTCCAGGGGGACATTGTGTGTGTGGGACGCAGAAGTGATCCTGCGAGTAGTGTCCCTCTTTACACTCGCACACTCGGTTGCGCGTGGCCGAGCACTGCTCCTTGACCACTCGGGTTCCCTCACAGATGTTGGAGCAGTACAGGCAATTGGGCAGAAAGTTCCAGACCTCTGTGAAGTGCTCCTTGGGACAGGGCAGGCACACGGTGTCGTAGATGCGAGTGCAGGGCGAGGACACGTACGTCCCCGGGGGACAGAGCGCACAGAGCAGCGTCTCGCCCGTGTCGCCGTCTTCATACTCGATGGTATGATGGTCGACTGTGGAGGCGTCGCCGGACACCAGAAGCAGAAACATGGTCACTGGGGGGAACTGGGAAAGCAATTTAAAAACATGTGAAAGAAAAATTCATAAAAATAAGCTTAGCTTCCCAAAAATATTAGCGCCCTATTAAAGGAGGTGGAGTTAGCATGTGTCTTCTGTAGCTGCGTGGAAGACGTAGCACATGCCATGTTCAGGAGTCGCCCTTTCAGCTCTCTGAATTCAGAGTTACTGAATTTTGTGGGCGGGGCTAATCTGAAAATCTGAATCTTTTTGTTGGAAATTTGATTTTTGTTCAGCAAAAAACATCCATGTGCCACTTTTTAACAACTGATAATCCATGCTGATTGTTTCTGAACATTAACAGCGACCTGAATCCCTGCTAAATAATATCGGCACCCCACATCCAGAATAGACCCGGTGTTCACTCCTTGGTCAGGCGTAGCACTGCTCCTCACGCAGTTAGCTAGCAGCACATAACTTCACAAATCTAATTCAATTTCACTTCACATATTAAACTTAATAACATCTAGAACATTAAAATAATCCATAAAATAATTTAAAAAAACGGAGACGTGTTCACTGCTGCACGCTGCACGCATTTCTAAAAGTTCTCAGTAGTAGATTTTTGGATTTCTACCGATCCCATGCTTAAAATAGTTCTGTTTAACGTTTATCTGTTTATTTATAAAAACAGGAAAAAGATCGGTCAAAAACTGGCCAGGTCAATGAGCTCAGAATGAGAAATATTAAATAAACATTTGTCGTGATGAGAATAAAGAGTACACAGCTTGTGTCTGCAGTGAGACGTAAACACCGTGTGAAAGAGGAAAGTGTTTAAAGGAAATAAAGCTGAATGGAACTCACCATGTTTCCTGTGTGTACAGTCAGAGGGACAGGGCCACAGAAATTCAATGCTTTTTAACTTCTAAGTGCTGGGGGACGGCTCACTGAGGCCACGCCCACATTTGACTAATAGAGCAACCACCATAACCAGCATTACTCAACACTTCCTAACTCATTTAACCTCACAGTGTGTTCCAGTGGTGCAGATCAGACTGATCCAAATCCCAGTCACACTAGTCACACCATTCACACCAGGGTACTAGTACTATACTCCAACTATACTCTCATTATTTACACCAGAGTACTTTCACTATACTCTTACTGTACTCACATATTATTCACACAACCTTTACACTATACTTTCAGAATACTCATACATTTCTCTCACTATTCACACCAGGGTACTATTACTATACTCCCACCATTCACACCAGAGTACTCTCATTATTCTCCTATTGTACTTGCACAACCTTGCACAAAACAGTACTCCCACTATACTCCCACTGTTCACACCAGAATACTCTCACAGTACTCCCACTATACTACCACCATAATCTCACTATACTCCCACCATTCAAACCAGGGTACTATTACTATACTCCCACTATACTCTCGGTAAATTTCCACCATTCACACCAAATTAGTCCCACTATACTCTTACTATACTCACATATTACTCACACAACCTTTACACTATACTCTCACAGTACTCACACATTACTCCCACTATTCAAACCAGAGTACTCCCACTATGCTCCCACTATACTCAAACAACCTTTACACCGTACTCACACAGTACTCTTACTATACTCCCACTCACACTATACTGACAGTGCTGTCACAGTACTCACTACACTATACACACAATACTCACACTATACTCTTATAGTACACACACTATACTCACACTATACTCACAGTGCACACACTATACTCTTATAGTACACACACAATACTCACACTATACTCACAGTCCACACACTATACTCTTATAGTACACACACAATACTCACACTATACTCTAATAGTACACACACAATACTCACACTATACTCACAGTGCACACACTATACTCTTATAGTACACACACAATACTCACACTATACTCTTATAGTACACACACAATACTCACACTATACTCACAGTGCACACACTATACTCTTATAGTACACACACAATACTCACACTATACTCACAGTGCACACACTATACTCTTATAGTACACACACAATACTCACACTATACTCTAATAGTACACTATATAATACACTATACTCTCACAGCACACACACTACAATCCCAGCAGTCTTTGCCCTGTGGTGTGTTGGGAATAACAGGATGAACGGGGGATGGGTTCTGTGGTTTGTGAGTCATTTCCATGGTGATCTGGATCATCATTCTGCTGGAATTTTGGACACTTTTGAGTTTCCATGCAGAACGAATCAGGTTTTTGTTATTTCCTGGAAACTGTCGAATTGATGATGTATGATATCTTCATCAGGGGTTTGGACATGAATCCATGCTCCTCTTCCCAGCACAGTCCCAGTAACTAGTCCTTCCCAGTAACCACTGGTTGAAGCAGAGAGGGCAGGTTTTTCTAATAGCTCCATGAAATCGAAACAAATGGCTCGTTATCTACATTTTCTACTTTTAAATTTGAGAGTGAACTTTTTTCCATGATCGTGTGATGAGAGATGATTTAATCTTGATGGATGTGTTTGTTTTTTATTCACGTTTGCCATTGTTTAAGTTCTTCTCTTATTTTATTCTTGAGCTTTACATCTTTCTATTTTTGCACTAAAACTTGCTGTTGCTTGTTATATCTATGTCCATGAGCTTTCATAACTCCGCGTGCTTACTGTGTGTTTGTGGCCTGGTGTGTTCTGGGAAGCTTCTCAAATGACATCATCAGATTTTTGGGAGGTTGTTGATCTGAGGACGCGATGAGAAACTGGAACTAATGAGGGCGTGTGAGAGAGTTCAGTTTAATGCTAAATTAAAGCTATATTTGATCTACACTAAACAGCCACCCCCCCACCCCCCCCACCCTACCACCCTCCCACCACCACCATCACACCTACATATCCTTGTTGGAGATCTCATTCCAGAAATATTCTCCTCTCTTTACGGCTCTAATCAGCTCCACTTTTCTCCTCAGGAGGGTTCTCCACTAGATGTTGGATTGTGGCTGTGGGGAGTAGTGATCATTCTGCTACATGAGCATTAGTGACATCAGACTCCAGTTCCAGTTCATCCCGAAGGTGTTGAGTCAGGGCTCTGTGTGGGACAGTGCAGTTCTTCAGGTCTTCATGGAGCTGATTGTACACAGGAGCATGGTCATGCTGGAGCAGGGCTTGGACTCTGAGTTCCAGTGAAACTGTGAAGATGTTCTGTACAACTGTGTGACTCAGTGTGTGGGAACAGATTGGGGAAGAAGCTCATGTGGGTGTGCTGGCCAGGGGGCACTTACTTTTGGCTATTCCCAAATATTGTCCTGATTTTTGATGATTTATGTATTTGTATATTTCAGATAAATCATTTATCTCTCTGATTTCTATCAGGCTTTTTGTGGATTTGTATCTTCCTAATTTGTAATTAGGACGTCAGCGTGATTCGAGAAGCAAATGTCTGCGGCTGTGCTGCAGTCAGCTTCCTTTTTCTAATCCATTTTAATGCTAAACCTCGACCTCACAGGTGGACCACAGACATTTTCCACAACACAGCTGATAGGAGAGACTCAGACGTGTGCATTCTCACATCCACACACACACACACACTGGTACACACACATTCCCTGAGAGATATCACGCATATAAAGGTCATCTTTACTTCCCAGTGATAAATGTGGAACAAAGAGATTTTTATGACCAAGGGGATCAACTTCCTTAGAGACGCTCCATCACATCACATTAGAGGAAATGAGCTTCTGAATAAAAGGTCAGTTTTCTTTTTAAAGAACTGACATAATAAAATGGAAGCTGTGACGTCTCGGAGTTTCAGTCACATGAAGAGGTTCTCTTTTCCGGACCCAAGAGGATCTTCCCTAACCCGCACTTACAGAGAGCTTTACACATTTTACACCAAAGTGAAGACAGTTCAGTAATCAGCCTGCGCTAGCCCCTGAGCAACCAGGAAACGCTCTGTTTGGGGAGGATGCTTTGATCCCTGACGCTGTTTCCTGGGAAGTATGACACCCCGGAATGGCAGCTGTGAAGAAATTCAGTGTATCATCAGCAGCATGAATCAAAACTTTACTGGTACATGCCGAGAAGTTCCTGAGAAGGCTGAAGTTGTTTAGACAAGTCCTCCTGAAAAGCCTGGACTTCACAGCACTTTCCTCCCTTTTCCCAAGGTCCTGACCCCTGAAAGCAACATAATTACACAGTGGACCGACGCTACAGCAGGAGCAATGGCGGGTTCCACCTCGCTCAGAGTGCTGTGTTTGTTTAGAGAAGCTCTTTCACGTGTCCGGTGCAGGTCTGAGCACAAACACGCCGTGGGCCGGGAGCAGCCCTGTGGACAGACCAGGGCAGATGTTTACCTGAGCGTATCATCATGTCGGCTGGAGAGAATATACACTACCACTTAGACCCGTGATTATCCGAGGTTTAACTCATCACCGGAATTACAGAGGAGAAAACCGCTCACGATAATGCTTTAGTCTTCGTCCTGAAAGAAAACAGCTTCCTCTTTTCAGAATTTCAAAGTCTGATATTTTGAGAGTTTCACAAGTTTCACAAGCATCTGACCAAAAGAGCAGGTTTAAACCGCCATCTTCCGCTTTCTCCTTCATTTTCACACAACCGTGTCAGAGGAGTTTCACTGACCTTCTGCTTTCAGAAAATATCAAGACTCACTCACTCTCTCTCTCTCTCTCTCTCTCTCTCTCTCTCTCTCTCTCTCTCTCTCTCTCTTTCACACACACTCTCTCTCTGTCTCTCACTCTCTCTCTCTCTCTCTCTCTCTCTCTCTCTCTCTCTCTGTCTCTCTCTCTCTCTCTCTTTCTCTCTCTCTCTCTTTTTCACACACACTCTCTCTGTCTCTCACTCTCTCTCTTTGACTCTCTCTCTCTCTCTCTCTCTCTCTCTCTCTCTCTCTCTCTCTCTCTCTCTCAGTGGAATGTGGAAGAACGGGATGTTTTATCTGAGTGACAGCAACATCATCATAGCAAAGACAAGCCCAAAAACATGGGCTACGTGGCCCGACATGCAGCATGAAAACACGACACGGTTTTGGAAACACAACACTATATTTAAGTCAGGCTGTAGGAATAGTGGCACTCGTATATAAAAGTTTAAATTCAAACACTTTTTAAATTGCAAACAATTTATATAAAAACAAAAGGCACAAATATAAAAAAAAAGAACTGAAAAATGACAAATGTAGCTTCAAGACTTTTTTTCGGACACACACATCGATAAATAGAAACATCTGAAGCCAATTTTGGGTAACACACAAACCTGAACACACAAGATTACAATTAAATAAAACATAATTGCACTCCGTTTTTTTCTGTACATTCATAACCGACATTCCTTAATTTTTCCCCAGCTTCAGTGAAAGCAGTCCAACAACAGGAAAGGAAGAAAAAAAAACAGGCCAGAAAAAGTTTTCTTCTCTCATCACGTAGTGTAGCGAAAACTCCCAAATCCCGATCCGATCCCACCCCGCTCTTTCCCAGGATTCTGTACATCTCAGTGAAATAAGTCTCGTCTTCATCTGTCCTTGGTGTGACCTCAGGTCCGGCTCCGTGTCCTTCGGGTCTTCAGTCATTGTAGGGTTTGGGTTTGAAGCAGGAGGCGTCTCTCAGAGCGCCGGTGAAGATCTTTTCGTACGGTCGGAGTGCGGAGGTGTCGATGACACGGCTTATGCGCTTGATCGCACGCAGCAGCGTCCTGGGAGCCTTCCGAGAGCGAAGCTGCCGCACGCTGTGACTCAGAGCTTTGGCCAGGTCGTGGCCGGCGTTTTGGATCTTCCACAGGTGCAGGAGCTGAGCCACATGGCGGTGCGTGGGGCAGGAGAGCGCCAGCGTCCGTACCGCCTCCTCGCTCACCTTCTCGCCGGGCAGACTGTGCATCAGCACCAGCAGGTCCTCCAGCGTCACGTTCTTCAGACCAGCACAGCGAGAAACCTTCCTCTCACAGTGGTTGAGACCTGGAGGAGAAGACCACACCTCAGTGACGTGACAAATAAACATCGGAGACTCCTTCATTACGTGTCACATAAACTCACTTCACTTTACGTTAATAAACAATTTTTCTTTTTTTTAAATTAAATTAACCAACCAATCAGAATGGACCTTATGTTTTTAATTAGCTTCCTCACTTCCTTGGTTCTACAGGTTCTGTGGGATTTTTCCTTTCGACCTGCATGTTTGGACTTGGGATATTGTTTGGATTGTGGATTTGGGATGACCCCGAATGACCTTGAGTGAAGATACTCCATCTGTTTCTACAATCCCCTTCATCGAAAAAAATAACTATTTAGCTTCAACAAATATTTGGCTACATTTTTGCAAAAAAAAGGAAGCAATAGTCCCTCAGGTCCAAGGAACTTTTCTTTTCATTTCTAACTTGAGAAAAACGATCTCTCTAAACAAATCCCGAAAGCCACAAACTTTATCTTCTGTTGCAAACTTAGAAAATATTAGAGTTTCTATAATATTCCACTTCTTTCATTTTTAATTTGGAATCCGAGCGGTCTGATTTCTCGGGACTCGCTGGTCGTCACCACATCCTTCCACAAGTCAGGTTTCAGATCCAGGGTGAAGAATCGATTTCATCATTTACACGCTCTCCACCCATGCGAATCAGGAATCCTGCTCCACTCAGAAGATATCTGAATGTCTTATTGGAGTTTTGAGAGTGCTTCTCAGCATCGCTCCTGGTGTTAAAGGCTTCTCCAAGACCAGTGCTGAGACACGCTGTGGTTTTGACTCAGCTCCCAGTGATCCTCGCTCAGGTATGTCTCTGTTCCAGAGAAACGTCTTCTCCAGGTTAAAGAGGATATTTGTCACTGATACATCATTCACTTTCCACTCCAACAGCTAATCCTTTCACCAGAGCATCATTCATCACTTTATGGAAAAAAATGGTGGATCATCCTGCCAGAAACACTCATGGGTTTAATTTAAGATGACCTCCATCTACTGGAGAAGATTAATCAAGCTCTGACAAACCATGTGAGTTCTTCACAAGCGCACGATCCTCGTTTTTCTAAACGGTCAATAAAACCACCCCTGAGGAGCACTCTAACCTTGTATGATGCTGTAGAGCTTCCCCTGGTCCTTGTTCTGCTCTCTCCAAAGCCGCAGGAGATGCAGGGCCTGCTGCTTGGGGCTGCACTTCTTCTTCAGAGGCTCCACACTCTTCTTGTCCACTTTACGGCCAGGAAGAGTCTCCAAGAGGAGATCCACAGAGGTGAGAGGAGGAGATAAGAGGAACTGGAACATGGCCTCCTCACACAGGGTGATGTCTAAAGAGAGAGAGAGAGAGAGAGAGAGAGAGAGAGAGAGAGAGAGAGAATGCATGATGGTCAATATTAATGTTTCTCTTCTCTAATCTGATCAGTCCATTTGTCCTACGTTCCTTTCAGATGTGTCAGGAATTCCCAGCAGAATTCCCGAGCCACGTTCAAATGAAAAGCAGCTGTGCTTCAACACACACCATCTCACACAGAAGGGTATTTTATTGTCCGCACCTTTAAACACTCCATCAATACACCAAATTGAAGGCTTTTTTTGTAAAATTGAGTTTTACAGCTGCCAGTAAAACGGATTTATTTGTCTGTAATTTGTCGTTAACGCCACAGTGCTGTTTTGTTTGGAGGTCACTCAGTCCGGTCCTAGTTTATTCAACAGAAAGGAGTGTGAAGTGTCTCAGATACCAAATCTAACATTTTCTTCTAATTCCTCAGCATTTTCACAACAATTATAAACACATCTGTTTATTTTTATCCGTTTATAGTTACACCAAACAGGGGCATTGGTGGCTCAGTGGTAGGTTTCTCGCCTATCATGCGGAAGGCCTGAGTTCAATTCACAGCCACTGGATGCAGTGCCGGTCCCAAGCCCGGAAAAATGGGATGGTTGTACCAGGAAGGGCATCCGGCATAAAACATTTGCCAAGTTGTTGTGCGGACCAGCTGGTCCACTGTGGCGACCCCGAACAGGGAGCAGCCGAAAGCAACTTTTTATAGTTATACCGAATCTTCTGTAAGGTCTCGGAATGAGCTTTTTGGAATAATCTTGTCAAAGATCTCGGAAAACTTTCTGCCTTTACCTCAGATTAATACAAAGCCCTGACACTGGAGACTCCTTCCATCAGTGTCACATAAACACATTTCTCCTCAGTCGTCCTGTTTCTATAGAAACCCGACCGCAGCTAGGATTAAAGTCATCATTGGAGGCATCATTAGAGAAATGTTAGCATGCTCACTCTGGATCTGGAGATCACATCAGCTCACCTAGCCACGCCTCTTTTTTCGCTGTAACCCCGCCTCAAATGTTCCCCAGAGCATACAAAGTGTTTACTATCGGTTTAATAACGTCTAACATTTTTACCCTTGCGTATACTCCACGCTAAATCCTGATTTATTTCTTGGATTGGTTTGATGAACCAGAACCCATGAAGAGCATTTACTAAATCAGAACAGACAGCTTACATAAAAGCACTTGCAACTGGAGAACCAGGGCTGGCACACACATGCACACACACACACACACTGTTCAGCTGGATCAATCAGCATCGTCTGATGAGCAATGGAAACCAGAACCCACCATTTCCCAGGGGTCCGGTTGTAACTACTGAGTCATTGGGTTCCAAACGCCAAACCCGAGCTGCTTTGTCAGAAGAAGGACGTGGATTCCTGCGCCGGACGGATGGACGGACGGATGGACAGACGCGCCGGACGGAGCTCAAAACAGCGTGCGTTCTCCAAACAACAGCCCTTTAAATGCATCTTGTTTCAATTAACGCTTCGGGGCCTGTAATCGTTCTGGTATTCGGAGCGACTGTGCGGCTGAATGCTGAGAGATTTAATGCCGGGTCACTCCGAGGTTCTTTGGCTCCATCTTTGGTGGAACCTTCTGTCTTCTGCTGGAGTTTCTGATGCTCGCTCTGAGATTAGCACTGCGGTTTTTCGAAATTGGGAAGTCGGTTGAAGAAAATTCCCCCAGTTACTCTATCCATCAGATTTTGGCTTTTAAGCTAAATTAAAAACGCATATTCCAATTGTTAGATTGGATTAAACCCCAGAACTCTTTAGAACGTTGGACGTGAATAACGTCTTCCAGGCAAACGGTTATTCTGAAGGAACTCTTTAATAACATCTGGATTCTAATAGCAGCCTCTGGATGTAAAGCATCTGTGTGTTTACCTTTCAGTCTGAAGAACACACACAAAGAGGACATATCCTTTAGGAAGCCAGAGAACCCTGGAGAACCCCATTGAGAGAGAGTGGAGTTCTACTCGAAAACAAAAGAGTGTTCTCAAGTAGAACCATTCATGTCAAGATAATTAAAGAACCTTAATTAAAGAACCTTAAAGAACCCTTATTTTCTAAGGGTGTCCGAAGTATGTTATATATTAATGTTAAAGGTAGTAAGAAGTATTAATGGGCAATAAATTGGAGCTTGAAGTTGAAGCACATGAGGAACAAAACATGTTAGGAGAACCCCAGAGGGACAACTGAAGAAGGTTTTAATCATTTTTAGAGAAAGTGCTTCTTTAAGGGTTCATTAGATAATGAAGGTTTGTTAGCTTTTCCTCAAACGCTTTCTGGTTCCTGCAGGTGGACGAGTGAAGAACGTTGAAGGTCACTGTTTTTATAGACTTTGGAAAAAAAACATTCTTCAAGGCTTCATCAGATACAAAGGAAACTTCAAAATCTCTTGTCTTAGAGTTCCTGACATAACCTCTAAAACCCCCCTCTCTCTCTCTCTCTCTCTCTCTCTCTCTCTCTCTCTCTCTCTCTCAGCACTGTAAGTGGACTGCGTGAGTCAGCATGAGGACCGTGTGTCAGGATGAACAGCACATAACGAGAGTGGTGAAAAAAGGGAAAGTGCGACTCTAACATCCCAGGGTTCTGTGCACTGACTCAGCTTCCTCTTTTAACTGTCGAGGATTCAAAGAGTGTCTCACAGCGCCAGCGAGACTCACATTAAAGCGCTGAAAACACTGTCGCTGCTGCTGTAGCGCAAATACATCACCTTTAAAAGAAATAACTACAGCAAGAGAGAAGAATCCAGTGACGGAACGGAGGAATAAATCCCAGAGGTTCTACTGCAGTGCTGTGCATACGCTTTTCTGAAACGCACTACTCTACACAGAATATGCATTAAAATAGAATATCACACTTTGTTTTAAATAAAGAGCTGTGAGTGCATAAGTATTCACCCCACGAATTAGTCCTAGTCCTAGTGGAGTTCAGTCACATGACCAAATACAGAACAGAATTTTAGAAAAGTATCATTTTAATTTACTAAAAAAACTCCAGCAAAGCAACATTATTAATCCATGTAAAGAATACAACATGACACGGTGTAAAGAGGGGAGGAGTCACAGAAAAAAACCAGCAGGACAACAGGGCATGTGATGATACCACCAGCATACTTCACACTTGAATTTTTGGGGTGTGTATTTTTGGAGGGGGTGTATGGGTGTGTTTGGGGTGGAGGGGTGGATGGAGTGTGTATGGTGTGTGTTTTTTGGTGGGGTGTATGGTGTGTGGATGGAGTGTGTATAGAGTGTAGATGGTGTGTGTATGGGTGTGTGGTTGGAGGGGGTGTATAGTGTGTGTTTTGGTTGGGGGTGTTATTTGGTGGGGTGTATTTTGGGGGTGTGGGATGGTGTGCGTATGGAGTGTGTATTTTGGTTGGGGGTGTATAGGGGTGTGTATGGGTGTGTTTGGGGTGGTTGGGGGAGTATGGAGTGTGTTATAGTTGGGGTGGGATAGTGTGTATGGAGGGGTTTGGGGTGGTTGGGGTGGATGGGTGGTTGAGTATGGGGGGTTGGGGGGTATGGAGTGTGTATGGGTGTGAGGGGGATGGAGTGTGTATGAAGAGTGTGTATGGGGGGAGTGTGGATGGAGTGTGTATAGAGTGTGTATGGAGTGTGTATGGTGTGTGTATGGAGTGAGTATGGTGTGTGTATGGAGTGTGTATGGGGGGTTGGGGTATAGGGGTGAGTATAGCGTGTTAGGGGTTGGGGTGTGTATGGAGTGTGTATAGGGGTGTGTATAGTTGTTTGGGTGGAGGGGTGGATGGGTGGTTGGGGGGATGGGTGTGAGTATGGTGTGAGTATGGAGGGTTGGTGGGATGGTGTGAGTATGGAGTGTGTATGGGGGGAGGGGTGGGATTTTTGGAGGGGTGAGTATGGAGTGTGTATGGTGTGTGTATGGAGTGAGTATGGTGTGTGTATGGAGTGAGTATGGAGTGTGTATGGAGGGGAGTATGGTGTGTGTATGGAGTGAGTATGGGGGGTTGGGGGGTATGGTGTGTGTATGGTGTGAGTATGGAGTGTGTATGGAGGGGAGTATGGAGTGTGTATGGAGTGAGTATGGAGTGTGTATGGAGTGTGGGATGGGTGTGTGGGATGAAGGGGTGTGTATGGAGTGAGTATGGTGTGTGTATGGTGTGAGTATGGAGTGAGTATGGTGTGTGTATGGAGTGAGTATGGTGTGTGTATGGAGTGTGGGATTTTTGGAGGGGTGAGTATGGAGTGTGTATGGAGTGTGGGATGGTGTGAGTATGGAGTGAGTATGGTGTGTGTATGGAGTGTGTATGGTGTGATATGGTGTGTGTATGGAATGAGTATGGTGTGTGTATGGAGTTGTATGGAGTGAGTATGGAGTGAGTATGGTGTGTGTATGGTGTGAGTATGGAGTGAGTATGGAGTGTGTATGGAATGAGTATGGTGTGTGTTATGGAGGGGGTGTATGGAGTGAGTATGGGTGTGAGTATTTTTGGTGGGGTGTATGGGTGGTTGGGGGGTATGGAGTGAGTATTTTGGTTGGGGGTGTATGGAGGGGAGTATGGTGTGTGTATGGTGTGAGTATGGTGTGTGTATGGTGTGAGTATGGGTGTGAGTATGGTGTGTGTATGGTGTGAGTATGGAGTGTGTATGGAGGGTTGGGGGAGTATGGTGTGGTTTCATGGTTGGGGGAGTATGGAGTGTGTATGGAGTGAGTATGGTGTGTGTATGGGTGTGGAGGGGGATGGAGTGAGTATTTTGGGGTTGGGGGGTATTTTGGGGTTGGGGGAGTATGGGTGTGTTTTATGGAGGTGAGTATGGAGTGTGTATGGAGTGTGTATGGAGTGTGTATGGAGTGTGTATGGTGTGTATATGAGTGTGTATGGGAATTTTAGTATGGTGTGTGTATGGAGTGTGTATGGAGTGAGTATGGTGTGAGTATGGAGTGTGTATGGAATGAGTATGGTGTGAGTATGGAGTGTGTATGGAGTGTGTATGGAGTGAGTATGGTGTGTGTATGGGGGGTTGGGGGGTATGGAGTGAGTATGGAGTGAGTATGGTGTGTGTATGGAGTGTGTTAAAGGAGGGGTGGGATTTTGGGGTTGGGGGGTATGGAGTGAGTATGGAGTGTGTATGGAGTGTGTATGGAGTGAGTATGGAGTGTGTATGGAGTGTGTATGGTGTGTGTATGGGTGTGAGTATGGTGTGTGTATGGAGTGAGTATGGAGTGTGTATGGAGTGAGTATGGTGTGAGTATGGAGTGAGTATGGTGTGTGTTATGGTTGGGGGAGTATGGAGTGTGTATGGAGTGTGTATGGAGTGAGTATGGTGTGTGTTATTTGGTGTGTGTATGGAGTGAGTATGGTGTGTGTATGGAGTGAGTATGGAGTGAGTATGGTGTGTGTATGGAGTGTGTATGGAGTGAGTATGGAGTGTGTATATGGAGGGGGTGTATGGGTGTGAGGGAAAGGAGGGGTGTATATGGAGTGTGTTATGGTTGGGGTGGGATGGTGTGTGTATGGTGTGTGTATGGAGTGAGTATGGTGTGTGTTTTGGAGTGTGTATGGTGTGAGTATGGAGTGTGTATATGGAGTGTGTATGGTGTGAGTATGGAGTGTGTATGGTGTGTGTATGGAGTGTGTATGGAGTGAGTATGGAGTGTGTATGGAGTGTGTATGGAGTGTGTATGGAGTGAGTATGGTGTGTGTATGGAGTGTGTATGGTGTGAGTATGGAGTGTGTATATGGAGTGTGTATGGTTGGGGGTGTTATGGAGTGTGTATGGTGTGAGTATGGAGTGTGTATGGAGTGTGTATGGGTGGTGGGGGTATATGGAGTGTGTATGGTGTGAGTATGGTGTGTGTATGGTTGTGTGTATGGAGTGTGTATGGAGTGAGTATGGTGTGTGTATGGAGTGTGTATGGTGTGAGTATGGAGTGTGTATATGGAGTGTGTATGGTGTGTGTATGGAGTGTGTTTTGGAGTGTGTATGGTGTGAGTTTGGTGTGTGTATGGTGTGAGTATGGAGTGTGTATGGAGTGTGTATGGTTGGGGGTGTATGGTGTGTGTATGGTGTGTGTATGGTGTGTGTATGGAGTGAGTATGGTGTGTGTATGGAGTGTGTATATGGAGGGGGTGTTATGGTTGTGTGTATGGAGTGTGTATATGGAGTGTGTATGGTGTGAGTATGGGGTGTGTATATGGAGTGTGTTTTGGTGTGTGTATGGAGTGTGTATGGAGTGTGTATATGGAGTGTGTATGGAGTGTGTATGGAGTGTGTATATGGAGTGTGTGTATGCACAGGACTGTTTTATTCAAGTTTAAATCAAAACTGAAACTTAAACTAAAAGTTTTTTAAATGATTTGTATTGTGTGTGTGTGTGTGTGTGTGTGTGTGTGTGTGTGTGTGTGTGTGTGTGGGGGGGCTCACCAGCGTGGCAGTCAGTGTGTTTGCGAGTGCAGTCGATGGCGAGTTCTCGCTCACACACGACGTCGTTAGTAGCGGTGCCGGGGTTTCGGGTCTTCATGCCCAGCTGTGAGCAGTCTCGGTGAGGAATGCAGGGCTCGGTGGCCGATGCCACACTGGAGAAAAAGCCCTGTGGACATTTCTCACACACCGTGTCACTGTCAGGAGTACCTGCAACACACACACATAAATACACTGAAAACACCCCACTATAATCAGTGCTGTGCAGGGTGAACAGCTCTACTTTCATGACTATACAGCTTCGTAAACACGTGCTGCAGTCAGGTCTGGAACTTTCCGGAGTGTGTTATTGACCGCGTGGGGTCGAAAATGCAAATAATCTCCAGCCGGTTATCTAAACGGTTCCGCAGCAGCAGGTGGATATTGAACACCACTTCCTCTTTTCCACCAAATGACATTAAACAGGCTTGGTGTGGGCAGATAAATGGGCACCGGCCCCTGAGAGAACACAGTGGATCATTAACACCTGCCTGTTTACCTGCACACCTCCACCAGCACCAGCACACACACACCTGAGCACAGAGAGCTGAAGAGAAATAACGTTTACAAAGAAAAAAGGAAAGGGAAAGGGAAAAGCGAGCCGGAGGACATCGGTTCACATAGTTCACTCAGACTGACTACACACACACACACACACACACACACACACACACACACACCACACACACACACTCCCCCACAAAAGACTCCTACTACTAATTCTAACATATACAATATGGAATATAAATAAATATTTGGGTTGTTTATATGTATATTCATTTTGATAAACATAGACTAATACATTAATACTTAATACATTAGAAAGATGTATAAATATTGTCTAAAATATTAACATGATTTAAATGACAATCTAGGCTTTTGTTTAATCTTAAAGAAAAATCCCAGCATGAAGAAAAATGATTATTTATATAACATCTAGTTCCTCGTCAGTTCCTCACACTATAAGTATCAGAAGTGAAGTGGTTCAAGCCTGCAGGTTATTTCTCTGAGCAGATTATTTGAGCTCCAGTTCACTTGAGAGTTCTCTGTCGCCATCTGATGGAGTGAGATGATCCAGATCATCAGGCTGACAATACATTCATATATCTAATGATCTGCAGAACAGTTTATTCTGTTACACACAACACTGGAGGAAGTAGAATGTGGCTGAGGAGAGAGAGTGTTGAGGAGGAGGAGGAGGAGGAGGAGGAGGTGGAGGAGGAGGAGCATGAAGATGAAGAGGATAAATATCTCACAAATCTCTCTAGGAGTCAGGAGCACTCCCAGACCAGCGCTCTCCTCTCCTCTCCTCCTCTTCTCCTCTCCTCCCCTCCCCTGCCCTCTCCTCTCCTTCCCTCTCCTCTCCTCCCCTCTCCTCCTCTCTCCTCTCCTCCCCTCCCCTCTCTTCTCCTCTCCTCCCCTCCCTCTCCTCTCCTCTCCTCCCTCTCCTCTCCTCCTCTCCTCTTCTCGTCCTCCTCTTCTCCTCTCCTCTCCTCCTCCTCCTCCTCTCCTCTCCTCCTCCTCCTCCTCTCCTCTCCTCTCCTCTCCTCTTCCTCCTCTCCACCTCCTCCTCCTCCTCCTCTCTTCTCCTCTCAGTGATGGTGAAAAAAGTGGTCATGAAGTGGTCATGTGTTTGTGGATGTTGTGCTGGTTTTGGTGATGGTGTTAGTGGTGTTGGCCATGGTGGTGATGTTGATGGTGTAGCTGGTCTTTGCGGTGGTGTTGGAGTTAGTGGTGGTGGTGTTAGATGTGGTGTTGATGGTGTTAGTGATGTTGGTGTTGTTAGTGGTGGTGGTGGTGTCAGTGGTATTGCTGTTAGGTGGTGGTGTTGTTGGTGGTGTTAGTGTTGTTGATGTTAATGGTGTTGTTAGTGTTAGTGTTGTTGGTGGTGTTAGTGGTGTTGGTGGTGGTGTTAGTGTTGTTGGTGTTGGTGGTGGTGTTAGTGGTGGTGGTGGTGTTAGTGGTGTTGTTGGTGGTGTTAGTGGTGGTGGTGGTGTTAGTGGTGTTGGTGGTGGTGTTAGTGTTGTTGGTGTTAGTGGTGTTGGTGGTGGTGTTAGTGGTGTGGTGGTGGTGGTGTTGTGGTGGTGTTAGTGGTGTTGGTGGTGTTATGGTGTTGGTGGTGGTGTTAGTGTGTTGGTGTTAGTGGTGTTGGTGGTGGTGTTAGTGGTGGTGGTGGTGTTAGTGGTGTTGTTGGTGGTGTTAGTGGTGTTGGTGTGTTAGTGGTGTTGTGGTGGTGTTAGTGGTGGTGGTGGTGTTAGTGGTGTTGTGGTGGTGTTGGTGGTGGTGGTGTTAGTGTGTTGTGGTGGTGTTAGTGTTGGTGTGGTGTTAGTGGTGTTGGTGTGTTGGTTGGTGTTAGTGGTGGTGTTGTGTGGTGGTGTTAGTGGTGTTGGTGGTGGTGTTAGTGGTGGTGGTGTTGGTGTTAGTGTTGTTAGTGGTGGTGTTAGTGTTGTTATTGGTGTTAGTGGTGTTGTTGGTGCTGTTAGTGTTGGTGTTAGTGGTGGTGTTAGTGTTGGTGGTGGTATTAGTGGTGGTGGTGGTGGTGTTAGTGGTGGTGGTGTTGGTGTTAGTGTTGTTAGTGGTGGTGTTAGTGTTGTTATTGGTGTTAGTGGTGTTGTTGGTGCTGTTAGTGTTGGTGTTAGTGGTGGTGTTAGTGTTGGTGGTGGTGTTAGTGGTGTGGTGGTGGTGTTAGTGGGTGTTGGTGGTGGTGTTAGTGTTGGTGGTGGTGTTAGTGGTGTTGGTGGTGGTGTTAGTGTTGGTGGTGGTGTTAGTGGTGGTGGTGTTAGTGGTGGTGGTGGTGTTAGTGGTGTTGGTGGTGGTGTTAGTGGTGTTGGTGGTGGTGTTAGTGTTGGTTTGGTGTTAGTGGTGTTGTTGGTGCTGTTAGTGTTGGTGGTGGTGTTGGTGGTGGTGGTGTTAGTGGTGTTGGTGGTGGTGTTAGTGTTGTTATTGGTGTTAGTGGTGTTGTTGGTGGTGTTAGTGGTGGTGGTGTTAGTGTTGTTGTTGGTGGTACTCCGTCAGTCTGAGCTCTCATCTCATGAGAGGGTAATAAACACTGCGCGTGTAACACTGCTCCAGTAAAATAATAAACGTCAAGGTGGAGAGGTGAAGCACAGACACGGTTCCCACAGTGAAGTAACTGCAAGCAGCAACCAAGTGGACCAACATCTGTGACTCTTATCTATTAAAGAGCACTTCATGCTTTTTATCTTTTTAGAGTTACTGTTAATGTTGTAGGAGTTAGCTCCTGTTCTCTCTTCCACTAATCACCATTAATCACAACATTCAGACCAATCACAATCCAGTGCTGAGCCTTCATCTACACTCTTAGAAGAAAGCTTCTTTTTTGGAGAGAGGAACCCATGAGGAACCCTAAGGCTAGGCTCTGAAACTGCAGTTAATCTTTGAGCTCTGTAGCTTGGAGTTTCAGTGAGAAACACTACAAGGTGATGTTCATTTTTCCATTTTTTTATGAGACATGTCAGGTTCTGGCGAGCGCTGGAGAACGTGACAGCGAGCTGGCCTGCCGAGCGGCGTCTAAATGAGCTGAAAGATCTCACTGCTGATGATGGATACTTCTGGCTCAAACACTGAAGCAGTGATGTTATTAAAGTAAAGAATTTTCCAATATTCTCGACTATTCCTGAGCGCTGATAAACCTGGACCTTCTAATTACTACAACCCAGACATGACCTCTGACCTCTGTCTACTTTTAGTTTTTTTTTTTTAGAAGACAAAGTCTTTTCTACAACATTGATTCAAAACAGTCTAGAAACTTCTCTACACTTTTACCACCATTAAAAATTCAGGATTAATGAATATACATGAAACAACCACCATATCTAACTTGTCAACATATCTATTTGACTAGATAGCACTGATTAGCACGCAGATTTCACAGCTAAAAATTCAAATCATGCTGTAATTCAGTCTGTGATCTTTACTGTGTTTATAAACTGACCCTTTAAAAAATACAGAAGTGCTGAGAACATTTTTAAAAACTGGTGTTGCCTTAGAGCTGCCTTAGTAAACATGCTAATTTACATCAGAATCATCCACTGTCACAGTAAATCCCTTCATGGCCTTGTTGACCGGATGTTTGTCTGTTTGTTCAGGGTCACGACCTCAAACATTTTCAGCTCTCTGAGTCAGATTAAAACTTTCCTACTCATAAAACATTTTCCCTCTCCGCCTCCTCGTGCTCCAGCGCCACCTCAATGCCG
>JAUCMX010000003.1:33269523-33359523 GCA_033459395.1 Hemibagrus guttatus
CTCTGACGCTCCACAATAATCTACAGTACTCTGTAATACATGGGGATCTCTGTGGGATCTCTGTGGGATCTCTGTGGGATCTCTGCATTGTAAAACACACGTGTTCGGCATATTTTACTGTAATGACTTGAGCCAGCATGAGTAAAAAACATTTCATTTATAAAGTGTTTAATAAGAATAAGAGCTGAAGGGAATGTAGTGCTGAACCGTGACCCTGCGCCTGTCAGGCTGCTTCACACCCCCAGCGCCTCTGCCTCTGGGGGACCAGTCACTCCTGACACCATGTGTGTTGATTAGTTGATGAAGGTGAGTTCACACCTGGAGTTCCAGCGCTGCTGAAGGTTATTAACAGGTGCACACTCAGCACTGTACAGGTTCACTGAAATAACACCGAGTACACCTCTGCACACGCTAATCACACACAATACACACTGATCCAGACATTAACGAACACTACACTAATGAACATGAAGGAACTCGGGAGGTTACGTCACTCTGCAGTAGGTGTTTGTTCCACACAGGTGCATGGGTTCCACACAGGTGCATGGGTTCCACACAGGTGCATGGGGTTTTCCCCACGACACTCTGGAGGATTAATGCTCCTTAAAGTCTCCGGATTAAATCTTTTCTCTCCACATTCTCTTACACTTTACTCACATCAGCTCCGAGTCGCGTTCATTCACCTGACGCACGTTCCCTCACTCATTCACCCACCACATCATCATCACTTTATCATCATCATTTACCTCATCATCATCATCATCATCATCATCATCACCTTCATCATCATCATCATCATCATCACCTTCACCCGGTTCTCACTCACCATGCGAAGTCTCATGGCTGCCCGCGGCGGCGTGTCGCACGCGCTCATCCTCACACTCTCTCCGTAGAGCGCGTTCTAGGCTTACTGTTCTGTGAGAGTGTGTTTGCGCGCGCGTGTGTGTGTGTATATGCACGTGTATGTTTGTCCGCGCGCGCGTGTGTGTGTGTGTGTGTGTGTGTGTGAGAGAGCGCCGGCCGCTGCGGGGCATTTTATAGAGCGCGAGGCAGCCGCGCCCACCCACTCCGACCACCTCTGTCTGTCTGCCTCACACACACACACACACACACTTCTCTCTCTCTCCCCCTCTCTCTCTCTCTCTCTCTCTCTCTTCTCTCTCTCCTCTCCCACACACACACACACACACACACACACACACTTCTCTCTCTCTCTCTCTCTCTCTCACTCACACACACACACACACACATACACTCCTCTCTCTCTCTCACACACACACACACACACACACAGTACACACACGCACACACAGTACACACACGCACACACACGCCCCACACACGCACACACACGCCCCACACACACACACACAGTACACACACACACACACACACAGTACACACACACAGAAGTACTTTATTTGTGGTATTGTTTGCACTCAATATCTCTCCAGCATCAGTGTAGATATAATGGAGACAAAAAGAAGGGGGTGGGGGGCAAACAAACAAACAAACAAACAAACAAACAAACAAACAAACTCTCTCTTGTTCACACATTCTTATTACATACTTATTTATTACATATTTTTTATATAATCATGATTGACAATGTATAGACTTTTCACCAGAGATACTTTTCACACAGTCTGTGTGTGTGTGTGTGTGTGTGTGTGTGTGTGTGTGTGTGTGTGTGTGTCTCCGCTTCAGTGCTACTGGAGAAAATCTCACATCTCACCCATAAACACACGGTTTCCTCTTTGGTGCAGTTTGGGGAAAATTTTATTCATTTTTCTTTTTTACAGCTTTCTTTATTTTTTTCCAAGAGGGAAATATCTCTGAAATTGAGACTGACATCAGAATGCACTTTTACTGCTGCATGTTTGGATGGAGAGAGAGAGAGAGAGAGAGAGAGAGAGAGAGAGAGAGAGAGAGAGAGAGAGAGAGAGACTTTAACACATTCTGAAAATTTCACAGGAATAAGTGCAGATTCTTGAGGTTTGGTTTATTGGGTAATGTGTTGAGGAGCTGGAGCTGAGAGGATGGAGTCGGGGGGGTTCAGTGCTGAGCTGAAGGAAATCAGCCGCTAGGATAAACACCACGCTAACACCATCACAGTCCTGACGCTAACGAGAGCCACGGCTCTGATTCTCCATCAAATCTGCTGTTTTTTCACAGTGCAGATCATTTTCTTATTTTATTTCTTCATATTTTTAGTATTTACGTCACAAAAAAAAACAACAACACTGATCTAATTTCTGTCTGTATTTGATTCAATTTCAACACACACACACACACACACACACACACAGTCCTCTGAAACTGAATTAACACGGTCAAACATTTCCTTGGGGAGTTTTACAAACACCTCGTTAAACTATTTACATTTCATTTCACTTTATTTAATTCAGTTTCTCGGTTTACTTTTCCAGCTGCTTCTACAACTAATCTCCAAATTTAGCTGGTGACAGTTTCTCTGACATCTGAATGTCGTTTCCAGATTCCTCTTCAGACCGAGTGATGTAAGCCTCTTTTGTGTGTGTGTGTGTGTGTGTGTGTGTGTGTTTACGTGGTTTGAGGACACTTGCTTATTTCAGGTCACAGGGAACTACGGAGCGTCTAAAATCCCTCCAGCTTTTTAACGACACGACCACAGAAGCGGTGTGTGTGTGTGTGTGTGTGTGTGTGTGTGTGTGTGTGAAGTCGACGTGGTCCCTAAACATAGCGCAGCCATGACGTCTCCGGGCATGTCCTCGTTCCCAGCAGCTCACGCCTCCATCTGATGGACGCACATGTTCCTCTGACCGCTCCTGGGCTAGCTGGAACATCCAAACTGTTCCTTTTACTTAGAAATCTCATTATGTGCAAGTCAATGCTCTGAAAATAAAAAGAAGAAGAAGTTCCGTCTCCACAGTTCGGGTCTGAGCTGAAGATTTATCAGGAATAATCTCTATTCTGTACGTTGATGTCATTTCCCATCATAGCAGCTGCGACAGCAGGAGCCCCACCAATCAGAGCTCCGCGTCATGATGACGTCACACTGCACAGGAAGCTCACTGTTCCTGACTCGTGTGAATGACCGCGGCGCTGGCCCGGCTGACACAAAGTGTCCGAACGTGAAATCCGATTCAATTTTCTCCTCACAGCACATATGATTCTTTATTCAGTGGCTTATTTAATAAACCTGTTTTCTCCTCGTTGTGTTCAGGGAAAAGTAGCTGCTTTTGGAGCTCAGATCCTCTCCAACGCTCCCGCTCTCCACAGAATCTCTCACGCTAATACTGCCAGCTAGCGGCGTGATCCCTTCAGCTCACAGGTTTATTTTTATTTCTTTTAAATGAAATTTGAACCGAAGATGTGGATAACATTTGGTTTATATGTACAGTTTATTCATCCAGTTCTGTACAGATATAAGTCAGTTTTCTTCAGAAATCCTGGGAGCAGTTTAACGAATAAAAGAGAAATAAAGAAAAGTGATAAATCCTCTGTCCAGTCAGGGGCAACAGGAAGTCCTTCTGCTTCACTGATGACTGGAATGCTGCCAAATCAGTCAATTGAACACAAAAAGCCACGCCCATGTCAGTCAAACCACACCCATATCAGTGAACCACGCCCACCTCAGCTGTTACAATAAAGACTGTGATGCTCAGTGACGTACAGAATGGCCGAAGCCCACGTCTCGTCATAAAGATGCTAACGCAATGCTTTTACTGTCCTGTGGTCAGACGCCTGGTGGAGTGCTTTACTGTACACACACACACACACACACACACACACACACACACACAAAACACACACACACACACACACACACACACACAATGTGGGTGTTAAGAGGTCAACCAGAGACGTTGCCGTGTGGCTGCTGTGCTGACCGACTCAAAGACCCACGGCCACACATCCATCACCAACATACCACAGTGTACAGCTGCTGCACGATGGCCTTGAGTTCCCCTCCATCCACTCCTCCGCCTTCCACACCTCCATCCACACCTCCTCCATCCACACCATCCCCTCCATCCACACCTCCTCTGTCTTCACCTCCTCCTTCTTCACCTCCTCCGTCTTCACCTCCTCCGTCTTCACCTCCTCCATCCACACCTCCTCCGTCTTCACCTCCTCCATCCACACCTCCTCCATCTTCACCTCCTCCATCCACACCTCCTCCGTCTTCACCTCCTCCATCCTTACCACCTCCATCCCCTCCATCCTCACCTCATCCACCCACACTTCCTCCACCCACACCATCCCCTACATCCACATCTCCTCCATCCACACCATCCCCTACATCCATATTTCCTCCATCCACACCATCCCCTCCATCCACACCTTCTCCATCCACACCTCCTCCATTCCCTCCATCCTCACCTCCTCTATCCACACTATCCCCTCCATCCACACCTCCTCCATCTCCTCCATCCACTCCATCTTCACCTCCTCCATCCACACCACCTCCATCCACACCTTCTCCATCCACACCTTCTCCATCCTCACCCCCTCAATCCACACCACCTCCATCCACAACTTCTCCATCCACACCTCCACCTTCCACACCTCCTCCATCCCCTCCATCCTCACCTCATCCACCCACACCTCCTCTATCCACACCATCTCCTCCACAACTCCTTCGTCCACATCTCCTCCGTCCACATCCCCTCCATCCACACCTTCTCCATCCACACGTCCTCCATCCCCTCCATCCTCACCTCCTCCATCCACACTATCCCCTCCATCCACACCTTCTCCATCCACACGTCCTCCATCCCCTCCATCCACACCTTCTCCATCCTCACCTCCACCCCTTCCTCACCTCAACCACCCACACCTCCTCCATCCACACCATGCCTCCACCCACACCATCCCCTCTATCCACACCATCTCCTCCACCCACACCATCCCCTACATCTGCACCTCCTCCATCCACCCTATCCCCTCCATCCACACCTTCTCCATCCACACGTCCTCCATCCCCTCCATCCTCACCTCCTCCATCCACACCTCCTCCATCCACACTATCCCCTCCATCCACACGTCCTCCATCCCCTCCATCCACACCTTCTCCATCCACACCTCCTTCATCCACACCTCCTCTGTCCACACCTCCTCTATCCACACTATCCCCTCCATCCACACCTTCTCCATCCACACCTCCTTCATCCACACCTCCTCTGTCCACACCTCCTCTATCCACACTATCCCCTCCATCCACACCTTCTCCATCCTTACCTCCTTCATCCCCTCCATCCTCACCTCCTCCATCCACAACTTCTCCATCCACACCTCCACTCTCCACCCCTTCCTCACCTCAACCACCCACACCTCCTCCATCCACACCATGCCTCCATCCACACCATCCCCTCTATCCACACCATCTCCTCCACCCACACCATCCCCTACATCTGCACCTCCTCCATCCACACCATCCCCAACATTCACACCTCCTCCATCCACACCATCCCCTCCATCCACAACTCCTCCATCCACACCATCCCCTCCATCCACACCTGCTTCATCCACACATCCTCCATCCACTCCATCCAAACCTCCCCCTTCCACACCAGCCCCTTCTTTCACACCTCCTCCATCCACACGATCCCCTCCATCCTCACCTCCTCCATCCCCACCTCTGCCTTCCACACCTCCTCCATCCACACCTCCTCCTCCTTTCTCATGTACTCCATTCAGAGTCTTCCTCTGTCCCCATAATTTCCATCCTTCAGTCCTGCTGCATCCACATGTCTTCCTCCATCCACATGTTCTCCATTCATGAGTCATGACCTTCTCAGTCCATGATTCCTCCTACATACGTCCAAGTCCTGCTCCTTTCACACGTCCTCTGTGAAGAATAACCAGAGCATGTGGCGTCACTCCCTCCTCACAGAAAGGTTATGGTATGATAAAGGTTATGCTTTATTTTCTCTCAGATTACTGAAAAGACCAAAGACTAAACAAAAGCTGATGAGTGAAGTGACTCAGACGTCAGGGTTCTCCCAGAGTTCAGAAAAGGAGTACTAAAAACGTCACAGTGCTAACTGACCACGTCAAGACTGCGACGGTTCGGAAAAAAAGAGACAGCAGATTGTCATCAGATAAATTTTCCTGTTTTTTTTATAGGTGTTATCTAGATCAGACACCAGAGTTCAGAAAGAGATGAATGATTTATTCATCAAAAAGAAAAAACAGCAGTAAAGAGTGTGAACACAGAGCAGTGTGTTTGAGAGACAGATAAATGTAATAAACATCCTTTATTACCATATCTCCATTTATGTCCTAATTCTCTGAAACAAGTATCAGATCTCTCACTGAAGCTTCCACTGTGCAACTGATTGATCTTTTTTCCTGTGTTTTTTTTTCACAGATCTTCCACATGAGCAGGTGTAAGATCATAAAGCTGTGATTTGCATAACACTCCACTCCCTGCCCTTAACTGCTGCACCGATACGCCGATAACCGACAGGGTCATCAGAAGAAAAAAAAACTCCAAAAAAAAAACCCCAACTGATTTCCATAACAGACCTTCATGAAAAGAACAGGAAGTTGAACTGAAAGTTGGCAGGCAAACATTCCCGGGATGAATTCCCAACCGTAAGGATAATAACATCAATCCAATGCCTGTATTGCTCTTTCACAGACGTGTAATCCATCCAAACATCCAATATTTATCAAATCCTCACCAACTGAGTACAGCAGCTGTCATTATTACTGATTAGTACACATTATACTGGTGATACTGGCTGAATTGGTAATGTCTGGGGCAGTAAATCAGACATGTTTCCGAGAACTGATTTTAATGTCATGAAGTAAAGGACGTCTCGGTCATCAGGTCCTGCAGCTCCACAGAAACGTCTCCTTCATCTGAAGCCACGTCTCTGTGATGGAGATTCTGCAGATTAGTAAATTTTCCCAGAAAGCAGCTCCACCATGAGGAATGTGACCTTCTGAAGGAAGGCATGTGCTCTTTCTCCGATCTTCTTCCCAAGACAAGACTTTTCGATGTAAATCAGCTGGACATCGGAGGTGAAAGACACATAAACATCTCCTAACAGCCTGTCAGATAAAGCCTTCACGATACAGTGTCACGCCAGTTCTGCACTCTGATTGGTCAGTCGTATGGCTGCAAATCACACCTTCTGATATGTTAGCGTTTCTATAGTAACGGCTTGTTCGGCGTTACAAGGGAACACATATGGAAGGAATCTCCAGTGTCAGAGCTGGGAAACGTTTCAGCAGCTGCTCGAAACCGCAGCCGTGATTTTTTTTTATCTTATTAACGTAAAGAGAGAGAATAAAGAGAGGCTGGTGAGGGGAGGAGCGTTTATAGCTGCTATAACATCAGTGACAACAGGAACTCACTCTCTGTTGCTGTTATTCGGATAAAAAGTGAGAATTGTTAATGAAAAGTTTGAACTTAGTTAAAGATAAACCACTGGGGACGTGTGGTTAGAGGAGAACTATCAGCTTCAGGAGCTGTACTGTTTTTATTGTAAAACAGATCTGAATTCTGCTTTCTGGCTGAATATGGTTTGTCAGAGAATCAGTCGGGTCTCAGAGCTGCAGGTGTGAAAGTGTGAAACACAATGTTTAAATGTTACTGTTGTAATTTTGAGGATCTTCCGGAAAATTCTACCTGTAATAATACAGAAACACAAAAACCCCAAACAAACGTGACCACATTTTCCCCCGATGTGTCCTGGAACAATGGGCTTTATTTGTATGTTGGGAAACCATCTTCGATTTACATTTACAGCGTCTAGACGTCTTACAAAAAGAAAAAAAAGAGTGATTTCTCCTCAGAGTCCAATCACAGCTCCCTTTCTATGTGTTTAGAGCTTGGTCGCCAGGAGGGAAACTCACGACTGAGGAAAGTAAACAGGCGCAGACAAACCGCTTGTTTGATGTTTGTTTTATCCGTTTCATGGGCAGCTCGGTGAATGTGTGTTTTGTGCAGTTTGTTTGCAGTCCAAAACGAGCGTGCGGTCCAGCGACTCGGTCTCCACACTCATGGCTCTCCTGTACACACCGTGGCATCGCTCGCAGCTTCAGAACATCCTGAAAGATTGTCCTTTCCTCACTACATAGTGTGTGTGTGTGTGTGTGTGTGTGTGTGTGTGTGTGTGTGTGGTTCCTGGCCTGTTCACACACACTCACACGCTGAGAGGTCTCTAATTGTACTGTAAGTTCTCTAGAGGAAATATTGATGGGCTATTAAAGAATCGCAGGTATTCCCAGACCTGAAACTGAACCAGTCCTAAAACTCCCTTCCCATTTTGTGGGAAGTCGAATCCGAGGGACGAGAAGCAGCCTGATGAACTTTCCACATGGCACGCACATAGCTTTTTTTTCCCCTTTGTTTTGTTTTCCAACACTGTCCTTGTAAGCATTTTCCATACAGTAAATCTCCAGCAGCTCTCGTTACATTAGGGGAAAAAAATGACAAACAACTTGTTGTCCAAATCAGCACGAGAATCCTGGAGACATTCTCCATCTCTGTGCTGTGAACCTCCTCCATGCCAGGCCATCCTGGCCTCCACCAGACCTTCCACTTTATTATTCCATACATCACAACCCCAGTGTTTCCCGTGCCAGAGAACCCGAGGGCGAGATCTGTTCGCTTTCCTTCTCCGAGGTTCGACTCGAGAGGATCTGCTCGGCTAACGAACATCAGGCGAGTTCTCCAAACATATTTATCACTTCATATCCGCTTCTCCTGACCACGAACTCCAGGAACCATCAGTCTGATTGGAAAAAGTAAATTCTGAAACAGACTGTAAACCTAATCGCTCGTGAAAGAAACAGATGATAAATGAGATCATTACAGACCTTTCTCGAGCTGCAGATGGTGTTTTTTTTTTCTTTTATTAAATTCATGAGAAAGAAAAACAGACTAACGTCTTTCACTGATGTTCAACAACACGGATGGAAGTGTAACTGAAAACAGATAAAAAGTATCGTTCTGTAATAAGAAGTAAAGTGGAATTGCTGTGGAGGAAGAGGAAGAATAAATCATTCGGGGTGGTGACGATATTGGAAAATAATCAAGGATGTGCTGGTGACTGGAGCGACTGACAATGAAACTCATCCCAGTGCCTGAATTCTGATGGGCCACGGAGATACAGAAGCGATTTAAACACAACAAGCTGTTGGATAATAACGTAAATCTAATGCTTTGTGAAAGAAAGAAGAAGAAAAATATGTTAGAAAACAAAAACGCTTCTTTTCTGAAAGCTGCTCTCGAGCTTGTTGGACGTCTTAATTTGTGGTGTCTGGCCTGCGTTGTGAAATATTCACTCGCTTCAGATTTCCTCACTCACACATTCAGAGCACTGAGACATGTTTTCTGAAGGGTAAGGCCTCGTCCTCATCTCTGTCTTGGAGAGAGTGATGAGCTGTGGGCTACACCGAGCTGTGACTGCAGCAGGATGAAGGTTAGACAGACAGCTGCTGAGGCCGAGCTGAAGCACCAAACACACAGAGAGCTAAATAAAATCAATTCACTGCCAGTAAAAGGGAAGCAGAATTCTATATTTGTCCACTGAGGTTTCACGGCTGGAAGAAGAACAGAGGACCCGCTTTAATGCTTTGGTGGAAATTGATAGGTGTGGAATGGAAATAGGGTTTCTCTTTCAAAAAAAGACTTCCAGTCGTGAAAATGGAGAACAAAATAAATATCAATCAATCTGCTCCATTTTTTTGTTTTTGTTCTGTTTTTTTACTTTTCTATTTTTCACCAAATGTAAGCGGTTGTGAAATGTTCTTCAGCTCCATGTGGGCATCTCCTGATGAGCAGGACATTCACGGTCGCCCTGTGGCCACATTACAGACCAGATCATCTCTCTTGGAAGTCACGAGTCCACCACATGAAGGGATTCTCCAGCAACCATCAAAGCCATGTCAAAAGGATTCGTGTGACAACATCTGGGGGAGCTCCTCTCCTCCTCTCTCCTCTCTATACATCCATCCATCCATCCATCCATCCATCCACACGACATGACACAACTCATGCTGGGAGAAAGCAGCTGCATGGAACCCATTAAAGAGCAATGAGAAGGTCATGGCATGGAGCTCAATGACACAGCAGAGCTCTGAGAAGGCCAAGTCTCCTTCATGCACTTTTAGAGAAGAAACCAATCATCAGCAAACAAAAACATTTCACACTGTTAAGGATTCTTGAAGCTCTTCTGAGTCGGAGCGTGTTAATGTGTGATGTAGCTCACAGAACGCTGCTTCAGTTGATCCATCGGGGGAAAGGTTTCCCTTTTCAGCAAAACATTTCTAAAGCTGTAATTGTTCACCGTCCAAGGAATCTCCAGAGGAGCCGTTGAGGAAGCCGAAATGACTCGAGTGTAAATAGAACATTTAGTTAAATGTTAAACAAACACCTCATTGATTTCTCCACTCAATTTGGCCTTCTGCTCAAGAACGTCAGAAATTCCTTGTTTGATATCCAACTGCGAAGTTTTTTTTTTTTTTTAACCCCGACGGAAAGCACACGTTCATCAGACGCCACTCAGAGGAATTCTGGTCAGCTCAGAGCACTTTAACCTTCTGTGGGAAACCAAACAGTGGGAGGTCCAGGTCTTTCACAGGGTTGCTGGTCACTTTAGCCAGCGCTGCTAAAGGACACTGGTGTAGGTATTAATGTGGAACTGGCTTCAGCCCCCCAAACCACAGCAGGCCTTAAATTCTCACATCTGGTGCTGGGGATGCAGGAGGAATCCTGTGGCCATGTGAGTCACATCCATCCTCGAGTCAGAGCTGTGAGAACAGGTAACGAGCGAGTCACTGCTCAGTCATTAATAAAACACGTCTCCACAAAACCACTTCGAGCTGCCACAAGCCACAAAAGAGAAACTCGCAATCATCAGCGTTCATGCCTTATCGAAACCGGATCAAACATTCAGATTCCATGTTCTCCAGATCCTACATCAAATGCATTGCTTGGTCATGACGTTTCCTCAAGCCACTAGCTCCTGATATACCTCAAAAAAAAAAAAAGAAGAAGAAAAAAAAGGGCGATCAACATCTGGGCCTTGATGGCAACTTCAGAGCACAATGTGCGGTTAGTTGTGGTTAACCAGGGCATAAATGAAACTCCAAACCTTCTCTCAATCTAGATCCTTTCAAAAGCGCTCTGGGGTTTGAACGAATTCCCCCGAACCGTGGTCATTTCCCATCAACTGAGAAACTGCGGGCGCGGAACATGCAGCCGTGCCAGCTCTCTTAATTACAGGTCCTCACTGTGATGACTTTAAACAGGTTGTAATCTGTCGAGCCGATCGCATAAAGAACCTGAGCGCCGCAGACGTTAAAGGAAAGCGAGCTGGATGAAGACGAGCATCATGACGAGCGCTATACCTCTCCATGCAGTTCGTCTGATCTTATTGAGTCTGAAAACCAAATCTATCAAGGCGGTGAAACGACACAATTAATGATGAACTCTCTGAATCTACAAAACAAACGTCTCGCTGTCTTTCAGTAGCAATCTGACAAGGCTCACGTTGCACGTCTGACTCTTATTTCTTTTCTAATCTCTATTACATCTATGAAGCTGAGCCCTGAGTCACTGAACGCCGGGAATACTTCAGATCTTTTTTTCCTGATGCTCATGTCTCGGATGTCAGACTCTTATCTGTGCAAACCTCAGGTTAGTATGGTGCCAGTGAAGAGCTGAATCAGGTCTCTGTCCTCCAGGCCTCGTGGTCAAGAGATCACAGGCTTCCTCTAGCCTAAGACCAACACCCCACCCCCACTCCCAAATAACGAAGGGTCTCTAGACCTTCAGCACGTCATCTTGCAGCCTCACAGATGTTGTGAAAGAGAGGTGCAGCATTTGTTTTTCCATCAGCTCCGTTTACTACGGCTGAAGTCGCGGTCATTCTGCGGCTACACATTGTTTCAATTTCACTGCAGTTTTGCAAAGCAGGCTGCCAAAAGAAACGCCTGAAGTGTGTGTGTGTGTGTGTGTGTGTGTGTGTGTGTGTGTGTGTGTGTGTGTGTGTGAAATCATACTACTGGTCTGTGAGGGGCAAAGACTTCTTTGCGGGAAACTGTAGGAAACAGGCGAATGAAGACAAATGTTCAGGTAAAGGTGTGGAAACCAGTGACCCTGCTAATGAGGGTCATCACAAGAAGACCATCAACACGGCTGGATCTCCAAGGGAATTATTAATGACAGGAGCAGACTGTAATCACAGCGAAAAAAACAACACTTCCTGCAGAGAGACATTGTGGACGACTTCCAGATCAACTGGCACTGAAACATCTGTCTGGCAGAAAGACTGAAAGACGATTCAAAATGACAAATTCCAGAGTTTATTGTTAAATTCCAGTTGTACAAACCCCATTTAGAGAAGACTGTGCTCATCGTCTCCAAAACTCCAGAAAGAATGAAGCTCCACGCCAAGCACACGTACGAAGATCCCTGAGCTGGCAGCATCCTCCGGGTGCATGCAGGAGAAATAAGTCAAGCCTTCATCTGGTGCTTTTCTACTCACCCAGAGTTTGAAGAAGATGTAGCATGCAAACAGAAAAGGAGGCAGATACTCCATCTTTACACCGTCTGGCTCTTCCCTTCGAAAAACAAAACCCGTACGGTTCCGTGGATCGACTCGTCCAGTCGCGTGCTGCGACGCTCTAAAGCACCTGCACCAACATTAGTGTTACGCTCTTAATGTTCCACCGAGGGAAGAACGTCTGCTTCAGTTTAGAAGAAGTTCAGAAGGTCTCGCTGATAAACGTGTGCCGTTTCAAGAGCAAGAGAATGACGGACTGTGATGGAAGATTCGATGTTCCAGTTTTAGAACAAATTCTAGTGAAATAAACACAATAACCGGGATGAACAGAACAAACAAACACAAAGCGGTAAGTGCTGGGTTGGGATGTGGGCGGAGTCATTGTCACTACTCTGATTTTCCTAGAACAACCCGTGCCTGAGTGTTTCGATTTATTATTTCTCTTATACCGTTATTATTCGTTTATGTTGTGAAAACGTCTGCAACTGGAGCGAGTTTCTGTTCTCGCTTACGTTACAGCAGCTGGAACGAGTCGTTCCCTCACCAGACTCTCTTCACTCACTAATAACTCCTCTGGAACTGGAGACTCCTTCCTCAAAGGTTAACAGCATCACCACAGCATCCAGTGTATGGAGCTGTGAGCCGTTACTATAGAAATGCGTATTAACCCCCTGTGTGCTGATCTAAACCTGTGATTTACAGCTGTTCGACTATCAGCAGCGCAGCGTCGCTCAGTTGTTCCTGCAAACGAAGGAATAAATAAAGAGGCGTGACACTTGTTTGGCCGTGTGTGAAGTGTCAGAGAGTTTTAAAAGTCTGACGTGTGTTTTGCCACTAGAGGCCAAGCTGCAGTGCTGGCGGTGACGCGGGAGTTTCCACACCTCTGCTGCTGCTGCATGAATAGATTCTTTGTACACGCTGTGACTCTAATGCCAGCGTTAACATTAACCTTTATCTCCACGATGCAAAATCCTCCTGCTCTGATCTTATCACGTGAGTAAAGCCTCTGAGATAAGCATATGTTCGGGCTCCTCACGCTGGGATAAACGTCTCTCTGTGTGAAGTGTGTACTGTGTAAACAGATCAAAACGCTGACGTTTCTAACGACACACATCAGCGAACGATTGCCACACAAATGGAAGCTGAATTTTCTCTAGACGGACGTCTCTCCTCTCGCTGCACTATTTTTTTTTAGCATATTGTTCCTTCCTGCTGGGGACATTTTTGTGCTATATGTCACCTCGCCGCAAATGTGAGTCAGCGAAACCAACCCCCAGTCCAAAAAAACAAAAAATGAACAAAATAAAAAGCAACAAGGGTCATGATCATAATCTCAAAACTAATATGACAAACATGGCCTGGAAAAGTGGAAATGTGGAAAAGTAAGAAATGTCGCAGGCTTCATGCAGAATGCTGTAATTTTCACAAACACCACATGACCTTTTCTTACCCTACTTCAGAGGGACAGCTTTAAAACGCCGGGCATCTGGAAGTGAGACATGCTTCAGTGGAACAGGGAGGGCTTTTCCTGGTACGGACGCAGGAAAACACTGGACATGTACGGCGTGAGAGACAACCGCCGTTTCCCGACACAGGCGACAGAACACGGAGCCAGAACCTCGTCTGTTCTTTTCATCAGAACAGAGCGAGAGACAGAGAGAGACATAGAGAGAGAGAGAGAGAGAAAGAAAACTGTTTATTTATCCCTTTACTTATTAACCCACAGCTGATGAATCGGGCTCTTCGTCTGGTCTCACGTCCGAGGCGTAGCCCAGTGTTCCACGCGCGAGTGCTTCCAAAAACCCTGTCACTTTCATAAGCAGAGCTTTTAGAACCCGGACCTCAATCTAAACAGACTAACAATGAATAACAGAGCCGTATTGTGAATGAAAAACAAATTAAGAAAGCGCGGCCATCTGGCAGGCGACGGCGGTGACATCATGAATCATTGCTCTCGCTAATCTGTTGATACAAGATCCAAATAAAATGAGGAGAGAAGAATTAGTTTTAAATGAGACTATTAAGCCTCAGTAAAGGCCACTAAACTCTGTTTATTCAAGAACCAACATGGTTTTCTTTACTGACTTTGTTTTCTTCATCCTCTAAATTACGGAGCAGATGAATTACACCAAGCGTTGCCCAGTTTGAAAGATTGCGATTGGCCCGTTTTCTGTAATCAGACGTATTCTTTCCACGTTTATTTTCCTTTTTTTCCTAGCAATAACTGAAACGGCTTCTCGGCATCGGATTTCAGGCTTTTGTTCGAGATCAGCAACAACGTGAACATCAGCTCACACGTGAATGTCAGCTCACACGTGAACGTTAGCTCACACCTGAACGTCAGCTCACACCTGAACGTCAGCTCACACGTGAACGTCAACTCACACCTGAACTTCAGCTCACACCTGAACGTCAGCTCACACGTGAACATCAGCTCACACCTGAACTTCAGCTCACACCTGAACGTCAGCTCACACGTGAACGTCAACTCACACCTGAACGTCAACTCACACCTGAACGTCAACTCACACGTGAACGTCAACTCACACGTGAACGTCAGCTCACACCTGAACGTCAGCTCACACGTGAACGTCAGCTCACACCTGAACGTCAGCTCACACCTGAACGTCAGCTCACACGTGAACGTCAGCACACACCTGAACGTCAACTCACACCTGAACGTCAGCTCACACATGAACCGTCCCAAGCCCCACACCTGAACGTCAACTCACACCTGAACGTCAACTCACACCTGAACGTCAACTCACACCTGAACGTCAGCTCACACGTGAACGTCAGCACACACGTGAACGTCAGCTCACACCTGAACGTCAACTCACGTGAACGTCAGCTCACATGTGAACGTCAGCTCACACCTGAACGTCAGCTCACACTTGAACGTCAACTCACACGTGAACGTCAGCTCACACCTGAACGTCAGCTCACACCTGAACGTCAGCTCACACCTGAACGTCAACTCACACGTGAACGTCAGCTCACACGTGAACGTCAGCTCACACGTGAACGTCAGCACACACCTGAACGTCAACTCACACCTGAACGTCAGCTCACACGTGAACGTCAGCTCACACCTGAACGTCAGCTCACACATGAACGTCAGCACACACGTGAACGTCAGCTCACACCTGAACGTCAACTCACGTGAACGTCAGCTCACACGTGAACGTCAGCTCACACCTGAACGTCAGCTCACACCTGAACGTCAACTCACACGTGAACATCAGCTCACACCTGAACGTCAGCTCACACGTAAACGTCAGCTCACACGTGAACATCAGCTCACACCTGAACGTCAGCTCACACGTAAACGTCAGCTCACACGTGAAAGTCAGCTCACACCTGAACGTCAGCTCACACGTGAACGTCAGCTCACATCAATGTGTTCAGTGTGTGTGTGTGTATGTGTGTGTTTGTAGTGTGGTGATGCTATGTTGTTGGAATGGTGTCTCTTCTACTGTGGAAAATGAACTTTCAGACTGGTATTTCTGCTGAACAGTGCAAACACCACAAACTGTTGCAAATCTTCGTGATGTGAACACGACGTCGACGGGAGAACCAACTACACCCTTTTAATCCCGTTAGGAAACTCCTGTGTAACTGTGTGACTGAATCGTTAGGGAGCGTCAATAGAGTACAGCAGAAAAGTGTGTAAAGTGTGACGTTAGCAGAAGCTGTAGACTTCAGTAGTGTGTTAGTGCTCAGGGGATAATGAAACTCCTACACACACACACACACACACACACACACACACACACACACACACAAACACACAGATTAGCTGAAATCTTCTGATGGAAAGACAGAGAACAGGTCATTAGAGCAGTAACGAAGTAATGGAGACTGATTTCTCACCGTGATCTTCCTGCTGTGTTTTTGTGTAGCATTCTAACAGCCTTGCTTTTTTCCCTCTGGAGCAGTTGCAGATTCATGTTATGGTGCATGTATATCAGTCTCACTTTTATTTGGACTCGAGCGTGACTCGGTCTTGGCCAGTCCTGGTCTTGGACTCGTCGGTGGTGGTCTTGACTTTTACATTTCAGCTCCAGAGTGTAACGTTACAGAAGGTGGAAATGTTAAGGTGGGGTGAATACTTCTCCACAGCACTGGGTTTAATGTGACAGAACATACAGGCTGACCATACAGAGACAGTTAAGTAGTGGCTTTATAGCCTGCTGTAATGTATGATTGGGTTGAGAGACTGAAAGGCAAATAACGAGGACAATTTGTTTTGTTGATATTTATATTAACAGGAGGAAGGCAGTCAGAACACAGAGCTCTGACCAGTTACTTTGTGTGAGTTTGTACACAACTGTATATGTAACTGCAGGCATTACTCTGTGTGTTTGTCCTATTTTGTGCCCGTGTGGTCTGGTTAACAGGCTTATTTCATTACGTAAAGTTCCTGACCCAGTTGCTTGAGGGAAACCGCACGCTCCGAAATCCTGGGATGTAAAAAAAAAACATGGGTCCCCGGGTCATTTCCGAGGCTGTCTGTGTCGCGGGCCCATCTCATAACTCACACGGCCCCTGTAACCACACGTAAGGTAGGGTTTCACACAGTTTGCTTCTCACTCCTCCGGACCGGGCCTGCCTAAAGCAACACGGCTCGCTCCAAGCCCGGTGGAAACGGATCCAAGCGGCGTCGCTCCGCTCGTAAATCTAATGCGGCGATCCGAGTTTTACCCGTGATTTATTTAATCAGAAGAACATATAAAAGTGCGCCGGTCGCCTGGGGCCTCATATCTCAAAGACAAGTGAAAGCGAAAGCAGAATATCTGCACAATGGACGTCAAAACAATAGCAAATTACACGTGTAATTATCCGATTATAACACGAACCATAAATCTGAGGAAGTAGCGGGTGGACGTGGAGCAGAAACCAGGAGCAGATCGTTGTGCTAATATTTTCCTTCTGAAATGCTCCGAGGTCTTTAAAGTGTAGCTTATTTGTTCTGGTATTTATAGATCCTGTCCCGTGTCCTGAGCTCCACACATTGATGAGCTGCCATGGAAGATGGAATGCAGCAAAGCCGATTCACGGCCCATAAAAAAAGTCCTGCGCTGCCGAAGACACGGAACAAGCGGGAAACGAGAGTTTCACAATGCTCTACAGTGGGCGGGGAATTTTCGTTTTTAATTCATTTGGCCACAATGACTGATCCTCAGGAAAAAAACACAGCTTTCTCTGACAATAGATTCCCGACAAAGTGCTTTCGCTGCTTTCCATCACAATAGAGTCGTGACAAAGCGAATCCTGAGACTTAATTAAGTCGTCTCTAATTGTGGACATTTTTAGGCGCTTTTTTCTTCTTTAGGCAGTTTGACTTCTCAGAGCGCCAGAGGTCACTTTCGCTGGATTTCAGGATCTTCAGATGAGTGAACTGAGGTGAGGACTGGACTCGTCGCTCAGAGTGAGTCACGCTGTCTGTAAATCCTGAGGAAGAAGATATGAGCCGCCATAATGGCCGTCTATCCCTGGGCCTAAATCTGATGAAACGCCGCTGGAGGACGTCGTGCGTCTGATCTGGATGAAGCGTGTGAAACATGATTCACTGAACAAACACTCGCTCTTATTGCACTCTGTTCCTCCATATTGCAGAAATCCGTCTGGATTAAAGTTCAGCTTCGGAGGAGACAATAATAACGGAGCGATTGTGTGTGGAATCTGGTGTCGGGCGTTATTCCGACGTTTCCCAACAAATAACCTGTCGAGACTGATTAAAATAGCAGAGATGATGAAACAGAATCTCTGGCAGTCTGACGTTAAACCCAATCTGACAAATTGTGATTAAATTCATGGCGGATTCTTTACAGACTGAAACACACGTCAGAGATTAGTGATGCGCTATTAATAAAAACACACACACACACACACACACTCTCCAGTACATTTCTGTTCAGACTCATCCTTACTTTAGTCTGTCATAATATCCTTTAATACAGATTTTATTCTCCAAGGCAGGTTTACTCATTCCTTCTTAGTTAAAAAAAGCAACGCTTTTAAAAAAGCTTGTGTAAGTTAAGTGCCGAACGTGATACAGGACGTCTTGTTCAGAACCTAGAACCGAGAAGGTCTCCACCCTGATTCCTCCCTCGGCTCCTCGGCTCCCTAACAGCACACCATGAAGCACTGAGAAGATCGATACTCGCTAATCCATCAAGCTCCAGCCCATCAGGGCCAAAAACCGTAAATTGAGCCGTAGCAGGAAATGGAAAAGGGGAAGATTTTCACTTGTGTCAAAACACACACACACACACACACACACACACACACACACACACACACACCCAACCCAACCAAACCTCAAAGCACAAAAACAGATTGTGTAAACTGACAATCATCCCGGTGCTCACATCAGTCAGAGTTTATTTACAGATTGACAGAACCTCTAGTGCTCAGGGAAAAAAACAGGAGAGATGAAGGTCAAGAGGTCAGAGTGAGAGCTGGAGGACAAAACCATCGAGACATGGTGTTAAAAAAAGCACTAATGAGGTGCCGAGTGAAGCGTGCGATGGGGATGGTTTGATTAATGAAGAAGCGACTGATCCGATTTGGTCTGAAGGCCGTGGAGTTTCTACAGCTTTCTCAACGTGACACTGGATTTGTGCAGAACAGAACAACACAAAGCCCTTCAGTCTCGCCTCGCACTTTCCCACAATAACAATCAAGCTGTCTTGTTTGTGTAAGTCACGGTGAGCACGCAGTCACCGGCCGACATGAGAACCTTTCACAGACGCTGGAATCATAAAACATTGGCGTAGAGCTGGATGAAGCCTCCTGGCCGCCGTCCGTCGCTCGCTTCTCCTGAGCTCATGCCATTTTCAGATCTCTCGTAAAAGCCACTGGATGTTCTGCAAGCAATTTGCGGCATGACATTACTTCCAGTCCTATAAATGTCCTCGCCGCTGCAGTGTGAATCACTCCCGAGCGCCGGCACAACGAAAAGACACCCATTAAACCACATGTAAACAATTAGCCCTTGCTGTAATGGAGTCCGAGTCACGCTGCATGCGGAGACGACCGCAAGCGTGCGAGGGTTCGACTCGAAACCAAAACTCCGGGGAGATGAGCAAGACCCGGCTTAGCACCGACAACATCTACAGAATGTTTCTACGCCGTGTGTGTTCCACATGCCACCTTCCATTTATCACCCATGAGTGGCGGAGGAAACACTGGATCCTGAGGAAGCTCGGAACCTCAAAAACAGCCAACGAGGTTATATAAGAGATGCACACTGCTCACTGGAGTACTCTTCAGAGGTCAAAGGTCAGATTTCACCACAGCCAGCTGCAGATTCCTTCTGATGCAGAGCAAAAACTCCTGAACTTCAAGTGTTGAGAAATAAATGAATGATATTATGAGTGATTACTGGACAGAGAAAAAGACACCAACAGGTTGTGAAGAGGAGGAGGATGGGTTCCACCTGCTGAGTTCTGGTTCCTGCTTCTGGATTAGTAACTCAGGGTTAAAGCTCTATAAAAAATTTATATTCTTTCTCTCTACACAGGAACCAAATTGTCCTGACTGTGAGTTTGTGGTGTAAAATTTTCACCGCTTGTTGTGACGGCTTCCTGAAAACCAATCCATGACCAACCTGAGTGTTCCACCAGTGGAGCGCTCAATGACATGGAACCCACACAGAACTTCTGGTGTTCCAACTTTCTGATGTGATTTAAGTTGTTCCAGAAGTCAGAGAGGTTTGGTGTAAACAGCATAGTGGATGTTCTGTGAGCTCTGAGGGGACCATGAGGCTCTGGACAGTGTTGTTTGACAGCTGGACAGTGATGTGATAAGGTTTGTGTAAACACCAGCAGAGCTGAGGTTCTGCTCCGTCCACTCCACCGCAGCACTGCACAGACATGGCTGGACTGCAGATCCTCAGGAACATGCTGCTGCTGCTGTTCTTTCTGGTTCTTTACGCCGTTTCTTCAGGGTTCTCCATGGACGTTTGTTCCAACACCATTCTACCAGGATCTAAAGGTACTCGCTTGGAATAAAATAGATACAGAAGGTTATGTTAGGTAAGGAAATGTTTAGCTAATTTTCTTTATTTGTTTGTCCCTCTTTGGGTATTTATCATTATATACAAAACAAATGAATATTTTAAATGTTAATCAACTGAAATCTCAGACAGAATTGAACTGAAAACTTAGTTCTTCAATTTTAAGCAGAAAAAGATTTAGCTTTAGGTTGAGGTTTTCAGATCTAAGCACTGAAATTCAGATAAATCTTGATTTTTTACATCATTCCACCCATTTACGAATCCAATCTAATGCAAACGTGAATTTTATCAACACGTACCTGCTACATCTTGTCCTGTGAATGAATTTGGGCGGAAATGACTTGTAAGAGGCCTCATCACGTCTTCATCAGTACCGGTGGAGAACTCATAAAGTTCCTGTGTGAGTGGAGAAAGTCCAGTCCAGTTAGCGCTACTGTAGATCCCAGCTCATAAAAAAAACTCTTAGCTTTTCCTTATAAACAATCTTTAAGATTTAAGAGGCTCAGTAACGTGTTCCTCTGCTGCTCGGCTACTGGAGCTCGTATAACCGGAACCCTGCTGAGAGAACCCGAGTTCCAGCACCATTCCGTCATTTACTGCCTCGCTCTCACCAAACGCAGCCGTGTGAAAATTTCTGCTCCGAGCCACTGATCCAGTTCTTCAGAAACATTTTACTCCTCATTCTGGAAATTTTCTGGGAACATCGAGGTAGAAGGAAAAAGACAAAAACTAAATCTACTGTGGAGTAAAGAGTAAAGGAGTAAAGAGTGTTAATGAAACACAGGCTTGCGTGTGTGTGTGTGTGTGTGTGTGTAGCGAGCAGCTCCAGACATAAACCATTCTCCCTGCTGTTCTCCACAGGAGATCCCGGGGAGGTTGGAGATGCAGGAGATGAGGGACGACTCGGGAAAACCGGACCACCGGGACACGTGGGTCTGTATGACATCATCAGTGCGGTCTGTATGACATCATAAACATCCTGATAAACACGCAGCACCTTCCTCAGGGATTAAAGCGTCATCTTTTTGCCCAGTGATCCTGTTTTCAGGGCCTGAAATTCTCTTGAGCTCTCAAATATTCCATCCAGGTTCCTAAAGTGTGTAGAACTCTTCTGATCTAAAAGTCATTTCAGAACTCATCCTGGAGAATCTGAAGTGGTGAGATCTTTAAACTTTAGTGCTTGGTGTGTTCATGATTTCATCACAGACCCATCATGTTCATACGGAGCCCAGAGAGAAGGTTTCCACATCAGAATGAGTTCCAGGTAGAACCCTTTTTGGACGCTCTGAAGAACCCTAAAAATATTATGGATAAATAAGAGAATAACCCCAGATTGTTGCTCGATAGTTTCTTCTTAATACCTAGAACCTGTCAGACACAGGGTTCTCCAAAGCGTTTGGATTTGGTCATTAGGATTTGTTAATGATTCTAACTTTTAAGAAGACTTTTTGTCTTGGGGTCGACCAGTCACCAAGACAGTGGAGCTAAATGTTAAACACCTAACAGGTTCCAGTCCCTTTAGTCAAATCTTTCATTTGGTTTCCCTATCAGCAGATCCTTGTTTGGATGCTAAGAACCCTCAAAGAACCCTTGGAGAACCCTTTTTGTACGTATTAACCAGTTAACTGTGCAGCCCAGATTATTGCTTAATATCTAGAACCTTCTATTTAGCATTTTGATACTTGGTGTAATCTTCTTCAAGGTTCTTGAAGAGTTCTTTGGGTTTATGGAACAGTTTAGGGTTGTACTTGGAACCTGATATGGAAACCTTAGAAGGACAACTGGGCAAATCCTGAGAACTGGTTCTAAGTTCACTAGATTTCTGAGGTACGCCTCAGGGGCTGAAATGAGATGAAAAGGTCATGATGAAATGTAAACGTTCTGATGTAGAACTCAGTGAGAGCAGTGAAGATGGTGTGAGAGCTGCACACTAGTGTTCTGTGTGTGTGTGTGTGTGGGGGGGGTGTGTTTGATGTGTCTTTGGGCTCTCAGGTTCTGCCAAACCACATCTCCTCCTGAGGGAAGTCACCTCAGACGTGTTAATTACACACACACACACACACACACACACACACACACACAGACGCACACACACACAGAAAGTAAGAGTGAGATTCCAGGAAGGGTCTGAAGATGAAAGAGGAACACTGTCCTGCTTTTTCACTTAGAACCACAATGGAATCAAGGCCGAGTTGAGTTTATTTTTAGTTTTTGCCCCTAAACACGAGACACAAACTCCAATAAGAAATGAGCGATGGGTTCTGCGCCGCACGATTCATCATACAAACACCATCGCTCCAGCGCACTGAAAGAAGAGCTTAGCTTTGGTCCGACTGTGCGAGAACCCACATTAATCCATCTCCCGTGCTCAGGAAATATTTATCCCTGATTAAACACGAGCGGTTCTCTCATCAGTGCAGAGTCCAAAACTGAAAAGATTTGATAGATGCTGATGTTATATGTTGATGTTTGATAGATGTGAACATTAGGAGATCAATCATCTATCAATCATCTATTAATCATCGGTGCTATGAACCTGCTGGACCTTCTCTAGCTGACGTGTTCTAACGCCAGATTCAAAAATCACAGAAACACACGTTTAATCTAGAACTGTTCAGGGTTCTCCAGGTTGTTACTGAGAAAACTGTTCAAGCTTCCATGATGAATCCTGTGAATGTCTCCCTAGCAGAACTCTAAAACACTTGACTACCCAAAGAACTCCAGAGAACACCTTCGTGTAAAAGAGCGGTTCTACTGGAAGGCCATTTTAACTGTGGAATAAATACAATAGAAGATCAATAAATGTGTGAAAATCTGTGATGGATTTGTTCTTCAAAGGGTTCTTTGAACCTTTAACTGCCTGAAGAACCCATGAAGAACTAAGAATGGAGCTTCCTAAAGAATGTTGCTCTACACCCAAAAAAATGGTCCAAAAGTAGAACACTTGGAACCGTTAATCATCCAGTCAAACACGAAAAGTATCTAAATCTATTCAGATTTATAAGAAATCTATGATATTTATAAGAAAAAGGTTCTTCAGAATGTTCCATGAGCTATCCAAAGAATGCTATGAGGAACAAGAGTAACCCTAACCCTGAATGAGTGTTACTCACACACAAAGACGTCTTTCATTTAAAACTTATTTGTCTCTCTGGAAACCGGAATGTTCTTAGTAGAACCCTAGAAGTAAATATTTCCCTCTCTGAGATGGTTCCGTGAGTTCTTTTAGCAAGGTAAGAACCCTAAACTGTCCAAATAATGCTTAAAAAGTGTAATTAAATCAAACAACAGGGTTTGTATTTTCCAGATTTGAGCCGAGTTAAATAAACACGTTCTTCAGGAGAACTGCTCAGAGAACTTCAAAGCAGCATGAAAAATTTTGATGTTTCAGAAAACGTAGTTTCACCTGATTGACACTGCAGATGTCTGACACAAAGTGATGAAGAAAGCAGGCTATAAATCATTCCACGCTTTAATATCTCGCTCGTTTCTCAGCAGTTTTCCTCGCTGTGTCGTGTTGCAGGCATCCCGGGGGAGAACGGAGAGAAAGGAGAAGCTGGGAGAACTGGGAAACCCGGTCCTGCCGGAGAGCAAGGTGAGAACGATGCTGTGCTGTTGCATTAATGTTCTCCTCAGACTTGCTCAGCATTGCCAGTAGCTAAGGGGGGTTCATCTGGATCAACATCCAGGACGGAACCTCCCCCTGATTTTAACTAAACACCAACACCTGATTATTTAGCATGATTAGCTAGCTGTTGGAAGATTCATTTGGTTTCCAGAAAGAATTTCTACACTAGACATCCTAACTTCCTGACTGACTACAGGAAGATCTGATGTTAGAAAGCTGGGTTTTCGACTACTGGGTTGGCAGGAAAATCTGTGTGGAAATTTCCCAGATGGGAAGTTTGTAAATCACGCTGTTAATTGATCACTTATTTTGTTTCCAGCTAGCGAGCTGGGAGCAGAACGCAGGAGCAGGAACGTCAGAATAGCGTTTCTGTTCCGAACGGTCCAAAATGAAAAGTAAACAGTTTCTAACAAAATCCTGATTCACTGGTTTCCCGGACTTGTTTTGGTCACTCCTTGTTTCTTCACGATGAGTAAACACTCCATATGATGCTACCACCACCATGCATGTGTCAGCTGTGAGCAGCAGAATTAATCTCCTTGTTTCACAGCAGGGGGAGGGGAATACTTTTAATACCCCGTCTATGTTCAGTTTTTCACACAAAAGGTAATACTTACACACAGCACTGCATGACTAGCATATTTACCTGTTATCTGTATTATTCCAAGATTTCTTAGCTTTCCTACTCTTCTTCGTCATCTTTTAAACCACTGCAAAAAAATACCTTAATTAAATAAAATGGGATGTAAATGTTTAAACCGGTGTAAACTAGATTCTTTCTTTCTTTCATTTTACTAAAACAAATAAAACAAAATTGAAATCATGTTAGTTACCTGAACACCAATGAAATGTTTTGTAGTTTTAAAGTCTGTAAATTTCAGTCGATTTATTGCTCTGAGCCTCAGCCCGTGTTTACTGTTGTTAAAACCCTGCTCTGGTCCTCTGCTGTCCCCTGCTGGACATGTCCTTTCACAGTATAACGTTTAGTGCAAATGTTTGTTCCTTCTTGTCTTCTAGGTCAGGAATAAAATCAATTTAGTTACAATTTTGCTATTTATCTATAAATACATATACATTATTAAAACCAAAACAAAATAGTTGATCAGTCTCCACATCTAATCACATCCAGAAATGAGAGATTTGAGAAGTTTAGAGATTTTTTTCCCTTTTAATTTTTTTACCGTGATGATATTTCATCTTCTGTACCTGTAAACACGTTTGCACTCTATGAGTTTGTGTGCATTTTTAGTGAATATTTTAGTGAATAATGAGTGTGATTTACAGGACAACCAGGAGAGCGAGGGATTGCTGGAGATTCCGGGTTAAAGGGGAAAGCAGGTAATTATTTGAATTTTCAGGAAGTTTTCTTTTTGTTTTTCCTCACTTTTCTACTAAAACAAAAACTTATTTATTTATGGATCTAAATAAAATAATCTTTCAGAAATATTTTAAAACATCTGAAATGGAATGATTGTTAAAATATTTATATGAACAAAAATAATTGTTGTTTTAAATATTCAAATTATTTTATGTTCAGTGTTCAGAATTCAGTGAGTATTCAGTTGTTAGTGAGGGATAAGTAAGATTATTCAGTGCTTATTTAGTGATCTCATCAGTAATTAGTTAGCAACTAGTCAGTTGATTAGTGATATGTCAGTGACTATTGATTAGTTAGTGATTAACCCTTAACCCTTAACCATAGTCAGTGATAAGTAGGTGAGTTGTTTGTAGAGAATCAGAAACGCAGTGTGCAGTATTTAATTAATATTAGAAACAAACCCCTACCCCTAACCTTACCCCTAACCATACCTTGACACTACCCCTACCCTTAACCATACCCTAACCATACCTGTACCCCTAAACCTAACCCTACTCCTACTCTTAAAACTACCCCTACTCCTACCCCTACTTTTAAAGCTAACCCTACCCTACCCTACCCTATCCTAACCCTACCCCTAAACCTACCCCTACTCCTACCCTTTTTAAAAAAAAAACAACCTACCCCTACTCCTATTCCTGCCCTTAAAGCTAACCCTTAACACTACCCCTACCCTTAAAGATACCCATACCTGTACCCCAACCCATAACCCTACTCCTGCACTTAAAGCTAACCCTACCCTTAAACCTACTGTTAACCCTAACCCTACCACTACCTCTAACCCTTCCACTACCCCTAACCCATACCCAACCTTACTCTTGCCTTTAAACCTACCCCTAAACCTACCCCTAACCTGACCCCTACTTCTACCCCTACCTTTTTTTTTTAAAATTTTAAACCTACTCCTATTCCTGCCCTTAAAGCTAACCCTAAACCTACCCCTACCCCTACTCTAACCCTGCCCTGACCCTTAACATTACCCTTACCATACCCATAGCCATACCTGTACCCCAACCCTACTCCTGCACTTAAAGCTAACCCTACCCTTAAACCTACCACTAACCTTAACTTTAATCTTAACCCTAATCTGGGTATTAGGGCTCAGGAAGGGACTTTACCCCAGTCTACCCTAAAACATGATTTCTAGACTTTAAACCTAAATAGGCAATATTTTTTCGAACATCATGATGGGGGTGGCTGACCCGTGCACAACGTGGTTTCTGGGTCATTCCCGGAACGGCGGTCTTTTCCCCTAACCTACCCCTACTCCAACACTACCTTTAACCCTAACCTTACCTGTACCCCTACCCCTTTTTAAAAAAAAAAAAAACTTTTTTAACTCTACCCCATTCCTTCCCTTAAAGCTACCCCTACCTCTTCCCCTAAACCTACCCGTAACCCTAACCCTTCCCCTAAACTTACCTGTAACCCTACCCCTACTCTTAAAACTACCCATAACCCTAGCCCTATTTCTAAAGCTAATCCTTAACCATACCCATAGCCCTACTCCTGCAATTAAAGCTAACCCTACTCCTACCCTTAAACCTACTACTAACCCTACCCCTACCTTTAACCCTAACCCTTCCACTAACCCTACTTTTAAAGCTAAGGTCAGATCAAAATTATTCTTCAATAGAAAATCTGGTTCAAGATAAATAAAGTTTTATAGGGATAAAAGAGTTTCCTGGATGTGCCCGTGCAAAAAAGATCCATTTTGGATATTTTTTTTTATAAAAACTAATTCCTAAAAACCTAACCCTACTCCTACCCCTACCTTTTTGAAAAAAAAAACCTTTTTTAACACTACCTTTATTCCTGCCCTTAAAGCTAACACTAACCCTACATGTACCCCTACCCCTTTTTAAAAAAAAAGTTTTTAAACCTGCCCTTAAAGCTAACCCTATCCTTACTCAAACACTAACCTTTTTTAAAAAAAAAAAAAAAAAAACTTTTTTAACCCTACCCCTATTCCTGCCCTTAAAGCTAACCCTACCCCTACCTTTAACCCTAACCCTTCCACTATTCATGGCCTTAAAGCTAATGCTACCCCTACTTTTTTTTTTTTTAAATCTCTTCTATTGGGAGAGAAACATTTTCTATTTTTTTTACTATCTTTTTAAACAAAACCTAAGCTCAACCTTTAAAAAAAAAAAGCTTTTTTAACCCTACCCCTAATCTTGCCCTTAAAGCTAACCCTAACCCTACCCCTACTTTTTTTTAATCTCCTGCTTGGAGAGAAATATTTTCTTTTTTTTAAAAAACTATTTTCTTTTTAAACAAAACCTAACCTACCCATAACCCTACCTCTAACCCTAACCCTTCTCCTACCCCTAACCCTTAACCCTACCCCAACCTTTTTTTTTTTTTTTTTTTAAATCTTTTTTTCACATTTTTAATTTTCAAAATCTCTTCTGCCGGGAGAGAAACATTTTTTAATTTTTTCTTTTTCAAAAAAACTTAACCTGCCCCTAACACTACCTCTAACCCTTTCCCTTCCCCTACATCTACTCCTACCCCTAACCCTACCCTTGACCATACCCTTAACCCAACCCCTAATCCTGTCCCTAACCCTACCTCTAACCCTAACTCTAACCCTACCTCTTATCCTAGTGTGCAGTATTTAATCAGTAATAGAAACACTTCTGTTATTTGGGTTGATCTGAGGTTCGACGTGTGACTGTGGGAGATACAGGAAAGTGGTTGGACAAATGGACATCAACATCAACAAACTGAAAAATGCCGTCAAGTTCCTGAAAATTGGTATGCCTTTAACACCAAAGACTTGTTTTTGTACTTTTGTTTATTTTTTGTGTAAGACTTTTTCTTTAATTTACTTTTCTAATTATGATGTTAGAAATTATTGTAAAATTGCTTTTTTCATTTTGTATAAAGGTTTCAGTTACTGAAATAAAAATTTAAGTAATGCCCCTTTAGAATGAAAAACCAAAAATAAACATTTACTGCTGCTCTCTCCTACTGCTAGTGTTTAATCAAAAGTATTGGCTGTCTATGGTCTGTGTTATGTTATTCTCCTCAGTGATTCTGGGGGTTAAGGAGACGGAGCAGAAGTTCTACCTGCTGGTGAAGGAGGAGCGTAAACACAGCGACGCTCAGCTGAACTGCAGGCTGAGAGGTGGAACCCTGGCTCTGGCTAACAGCGACAACATCAGCATGTTGCTGGGTTCCTACATCAGCGAAGCCGGTCTCACTCACGTTCTCGTCGGAACCGAAGGAGAACCCGAGCACAGGGGAAACTCCACAGTTTCGGGTGGCAGGTGCACACAGCTGGCGTCTAACGGAGCGCTGAGCCCCACCGTGTGCGATGCTCAGAAGTTCTACATCTGTGAGTTCTCCAGGATCTAAGAGCCTTCATTCAGAAAGATGACTGAGGAGGATAAGGGTTCTTCAGAGGTTCTGGAAACTCTTTCTTAACACACTGTCATTGTTAATGTGTAGAAAACATAAAAGAATCTGTTCTAAATAATTTAAGACTTCTTATTCTTATTCTAAAATGATTGTATTTCATAAAATTTGCATATTAAATGATGTAATAAGCTATCTTACTGTTTATTTGGCACTTCTGATGTAATCACATACGTCTTCACTCCTGTATATCCATGTTTATGTTGTGTTTGTATTTTTATTTCACTGTATGTTGAGTTACAAATCAATAAAAATGGAAGATTTCTGTGAGACTGAAGAAATCTTAAGAAATCTTTTCTTTTATTTAAAAAGTTAATATTTATTATTATTGCCGATATAGGCTTTCTTCTTCTTCTTCTTCTTCCTCCTCCTCTTATTATTATTATTATTATTATTATTATTATTATTATTATTACATTTATTTATTCATTTTATTTGTATTAACATGGTTTATTACAGGAAGCTGGCCGTAATGTCCTCATACTGATCATGCCTCCATAACCTGAAGATAATATTTTATTTACTATTATTATTTTATACAACCTGCCACTTCATTATGAAATAACAGGATTATACGTTTTGTAATTAGTGAAGGAAATATTCATTTTCAAGTCCTCTGCTTTTATTCTAATTTTATTTTATTTTATTTTATTTTGTTGTATTTTATTTTATTTTATTGTATTTTATTTTATTTTATTTTATTTTTTAGTTCATTTTATTATTTTATTATCTACATCATTTCTCTTTTATTCATTTGTTTATGGACTCATGTAGTAATGTACAGTAGGTGTGATTAAGCAGGTCGGAGTCAGATTAAGGTCAGATAAATGATTTACAGATTAACAGCATTTATTTTTACAGCCTGGATCATTTGTTCCCTCATTAATATTCATGAGCGAGTTTAAATAAAGGTGTGGTGATCAGATCTGATTAAACCTCTGTGTTTTATAGATTGGAGATATTTAGAAAATTGTGTATCGTCGTTTGGGTGATCAGATCATTTAGGGATCTCTCTTTCTGTGTGTGTGTGTGTGTGTGTGTGTGTGGTTAAAAGTTCAATGACACATTGAGTCAGTTTATTTTGGTTAATAATTAATTATTCTCTGATTTTCAGCTACGTTTAAGTTAGATGTTAGAAGTGTAATGATAATATTAATAATAATAATAATAATAATAATATTAATAATAATAATAATAATAATAATAAAAATACACACAGCTGAGAGGGTTTTATTTCTCCTCATACAGACTCAGTGAAATTTCCCCCAGTTTTTTTTTTTAGTTAAATCTTAAATCATTTTCATCTCCAGAGCTGAAGTCCACGTCCTTCAGCATCACCTGCTCACGTCAGCACCTTCCGAGCCCTCGTTATCTCCTCCGAATGTCTTAACACAATATTGACCCGAGAGCCGTTCCATTCTGAAGCTGTGTGTTAATCATTAACATGCTGCCAGATGAGAGAACATGAAGCCCATGAAGCACACAGAGACAATCAGCTTCTCCTGAAATATTAAACACGGGCAGAGCTGCGAAAGAAAAGAGAGGCAGAGCAGGTGTCTGATCTCACCTGAGACGCCCTTTTTGTCCTCTCCTGCATTCCACACTGAGGACAGAGGACAGGAGTGGCTCACACACACACACACACACACACACACACACACACACACACACATACACCTGTAGGACCGGTTCTGCATATCACGTGACACTTGTGGAATTTCTTTCACCTTTCTCTCTCTTTCGCTCGCTCTCTGTTCCATTGCAGAACGATGGCAGAAGCAACGAACCCGGCGGCCACTTCCTTCCCGGCGCCCACCATCTCACTGCCACTGGGGCTGGACGTCATCCGGACCTACTCGGGAGCTCTGATCTGCATGGAGATCGTAAGTGTGTGTTTTCCTGGAGGGGGGTGGAGAGGGAGCCATAGCGAGGTCCGCATGCTCACACCAGATTTTGCACTCGCTCTGCTCTGAGGAACGTTAAAGGAACGTCAAAATCTCAGTCATGCACTTCCAGGTACACAAAAAGAGTTAGCTAAGCAAGCAAACGATTCTTTTTTTTAAAGATACTCTTAGGCCCAAGATCTAAATATCAATTAGCTCAAGATAATAAGAATAAAATAATGTTAAGCTTTTACACATAATCAGCTAACAGGCTAAAAAACGTTCCTTCAAAGAACACTGGCTGGTCCTTAGCCTCCAAATGCAGCTCTGTTGATTTTTCTAAAAATATTCTGAGCAGGATTTTGCTGGTTAGATCTATTTTGTGGTGAAATGTCGCTTGTTACGAGATGTGGAATAGATTAGAGTGTTTATGATCAGAAGTGCTTATGATCTGTTTAATCTGCTGTTTATTTGCCAATAAAACATTTAGATTTTCGATCCATCAAATCTCATTAAAATCCTAATTTCAAGATTCAAGAACTTTATAGTGATCTTGTACATTGTGATTCATCCTGTTCTCATATAAAAATAATAACAATTATTAATAACAATAATAACAGAAATAATAACAAGCTGAATAGTGTCCTTGCTGGATATTGTGTATTATTTACTAATCAACAGCACAGTTCATTATCATCAACCAGAATCAAAACCATTGAAGTTTCCAAAAAAGTATAATATCTAAATAAATGCACAGATCACATAAACATATTAAAACACACCGCTAGTTTATTTAGTGTGTGTTAACTAGACTTACATCGGCTCACCTGATTTTTCCTGCTTCACCAGTTCTCCTGTTAGAGCTCCAGCCCTCATACAGCCTGCACTGTTTAATCTCAAAACAAATCTCCAGCTCCTCTGTTTGGCCTCCACACCCTGATATCAATCATCTGTAATCAGCAAACGTATACAAAACATCCAGACTACGAGCTGCAAACAAAAACATCAACCCTGAGAATAGGATTAAGGGAAAAACCCCACACAGACACAGACTCAACACAGACACATCACAGACACGACATAGACACAGACATGATACAGACTTGACACAGACATGACACAGACTTGACACAGACTTGACACAGACATGACACAGACATGACACAGACTTGACACAGACATGACACAGACATGACACAGACATTACACAGACTTGACACAGACATGACACAGACATGACACAGACTTGACACAGACATGACACAGACATGACACAGACATTACACAGACATGACACAGACTTGACACAGACTTGACACAGACTCAACACAGACACATCACAGACACGACATAGACACAGACATGATACAGACTTGACACAGACTTGACACAGACTTAAAACACAGACATGACACAGACATGACACAGACTTGACACAGACTTGACACAGACATGACACAGACTTGACACAGACATGACACAGACTTGACACAGACTTGACACAGACATGACACAGACATGACACAGACATTACACAGACTTGACACAGACATGACACAGACATGACACAGACATTACACAGACTTGACACAGACATGACAGACATGATACAGACTTGACACAGACTTGACACAGACTTGACACAGACATGACACAGACTTGACACAGACTTGACACAGACATGACACAGACTTGACACAGACTTGACACAGACTTGACACATACATGACACAGACATGACACAGACATGACACAGACATGACACAGACAGAAACTCGAAATAGACATAAATGTCTGAGTTAACAGAACAGACACAGGAACAGATCTAACATCATACTGTTTCAGTGTTAAAGCTGTGAATGTGAAGACTCTCTCCCTCTCCCTCCCTTTCTCTCTCCCTCTCTCTTTGTCTCTCTCTCTCTCTCTCTTGCTTCTCTCTCTCTCTCTCTCTCTCTCTCTCTCTCTCTCTCTCTCTCTCCTTCTCTCTCTCTCTTGCTTTCTCTCTCTCACTCCTTCTCTCTCTCTCTTGCTTTCTCTCACTTTCTCTCTCTCTTTCTCTCCTCTCACTTTCTCTCTCTCTCTCTCTCTCTCCCTCTCTCTCTCTCTTGCTTTCTCTTTCTCTCGTTCTTGCTTTCTCTCTCTCTCTCTCCTTCTCTCTCTCTCAATCCTTCTCTATCTCTCGCTTGCTTTCTCTCACTTTCTCTCTCTCTCACTTTCTCTCTCTCTCTCTCTCTCTCTCTCTCTCTCCTTCTCTCTCTCTCTCTCTCTTGCTTTCTCTCACTTTCTCTCTCCCTCACTTTCTCTCTCTCTCTCTTTCCTTCTCTCACTTTCTCTCTCTCTTGCTCTCTCTCTCTCTCCTTCTCTCGCTTTCTCTCTCTTGTTCTTGCTTTCTCTCTCTCTCTCCTTCTCTCTCTGTCTCTTGCTTTCTCTCACTTTCTCTCTCTCTCACTTTCTCTCTCTTTCTCTCACTTTCTCTCTCTCTCTCTCTCTTTCACTCTCCTTCTCTCGCTTTCTCTTTCTCTCGTTCTTGCTTTCTCTCTCTCTCTCTCCTTCTCTCTCTCTCAATCCTTCTCTATCTCTCGCTTGCTTTCTCTCACTTTCTCTCTCTCTCACTTTCTCTCTCTCTCTCTCTCTCTCTCTCTCCTTCTCTCTCTCTCTCTCTCTCTTGCTTTCTCTCACTTTCTCTCTCCCTCACTTTCTCTCTCTCTCTCTTTCCTTCTCTCACTTTCTCTCTCTCTCTCTTTCTCTCTCTCTTGCTCTCTCTCTCTCTCCTTCTCTCGCTTTCTCTCTCTTGTTCTTGCTTTCTCTCTCTCTCTCCTTCTCTCTCTGTCTCTTGCTTTCTCTCACTTTCTCTCTCTCTCACTTTCTCTCTCTTTCTCTTTCCTTCTCTCACTTTCTCTCTCTCTCTCTCTCTCTTTCACTCTCCTTCTCTCGCTTTCTCTCTCTCTCGTTCTTGCTTTCTCTCTCTCTCTCTCTCTCTCTCTCTCTCTCTCTCTCTCTCTTTCAGGAACACATTTTTCTATTTATTGAACTCATTTATTAAAGCCACCTTCTGTTCTGTTTCCCAGGCCTTCGGAGGGTTGGTTTGGATTCTCGTGGCCTCCTCGAACGTCCCCGTGCCGCTGCTCCAGGGCTGGGTCATGTTCGTGTCTGTCACCTTGTTCTGCTGCTCCGCGGCCTACCTCTCCCTCTTCCTGCTCGGCCTCGCAGACCGTATCAACACTGACTGGAACTTCATGGTGAGTGTTTAGAGTCTTAACATTAACCTTCATGCTCATGACTTCACAACTTCCCATCAGCCCAAAGCCTCTCACTACACTGTAATGTAATGGAACTGTAGCATAGCTAAGTTAATGTTAGTGATTTACGTAATCCATGAATATTGGGAAATATTCATATTTTGAAGAGAAAAATCTGAAGAGAAGGTGAAGAGAACCTGACTAAATTTCACTTAGAATTTCGCTCGACTTGCTGAACTTCAGCAATGTTCCAGTTATATAATGTTCACACACACACACACACACACACACACACACACACATATCCATGACAGTTATTCAGAACTGGGTGTGGCCTGTCATGTTGTCAGCAATTCTCAGCCCCGGTCGTTGTGGGGGCGGAGTCTGGAGGGTGTGAACCCTCTGTGTCCTCATTAATGACCTCAGGCTCAGAGCAGTGTGGTGCAAAGGGCAACAAGATCATGAGGTTAAACAATGACAGGCTGTGGATTAATTACTAGGAGAAATATTCTAATAAATATAGTTATAGACTTTTATTTTCTTTAGCGTTTAACTTGCCTTCAGTCAAATTATATCAGTTTACAGAATTTTTTTCAGATTTATAAATGTATTATAAAATCTAATATGAATAATATTTATTGATGGATTAATGGATGAATGGATGGGTGGATAGATGGATTGATTGATTAATTGATTGATTCAATGATTGTTTGATTGATAGATCGATGTACTGATTGATTGATGGATTGATGGACAGATTTCTGTGCTTATTCTCACTGCCATGTTTCCTGCAGGATATGATGTACCACTTCATGGCCCTGCTCTTTTATCTCTCCGCATTTGTACTGGAGGCGGCAGTGACGTCTGGGGTTCATAAACAATACATGAACATGACGGCGTGTGTGTCCAAACCCAGCACTAACATCATCACCTTCATGGACTTCAGACAGTACAGTATTAATGTGGTGGCTACGGTGAGTCCTGCTGAACTCATCCCTCCTGAATGTGCTGAAATACAAATCATCATCATCATCATCATCATCATTAACCCACACAAACTTCAGTCTTCATGGAATTTAGTTTCTTTTTTAAATAATTATTGATTATTAATGAAGGTTTACATTAACTACTGTTTCCTCCATCCATGACTAAAATAACTCTAGTAATTAGCATACATTTGCATATATTTAATTATTTTCTTAATCCAGTATCCAGTCTATACAAAGCCCTAAACATTTATTTTATGGGACTGTGGTATCTCAGTATTAGCAAAGCTGTTAGCCTAGCCTGCTTTCACAGTCACACAGCTTCACTGAGCTTCAGTGCTGCAGGTGTTTCATCGCCATGGCGACAGTGTTTACACTCCTGCTAACTAACGCTAAAGATAAAGTAACAGACTATTAGCGGAACTTGTTTTTTTAATCAAGGTCTGTTGTTTGTGTGTGTGTGTGTGTGTGTGTGTGTGTGTGTGTGTGTGTGTGTATGTGTGTGGTGTACAATACTACATGTTATGGCCTGCATGCAGCAGTTTAGCTTATTGTTTCGTCGCCATTAGGACAAAAGGACTAGTGTGTGTGTGGTGTGTGTGTGTGTGTGAGAGAGAGAGAGAGAGAGAGAGAGAGAGAGAATTTAACAGCAGTATATCATTAAAATAGTTTATCTAAGCTACACAAACACCTAGAAACGTCTCTTCACTTTCCCTCTCATTAACTATGTAAATAATGTAGGAATATGCAGCCATATGCAAATTAGGACACTCCCACATGTCCTCTTGCCACACCTAACATCATAACATCACTGATATTAGAAGTCTGCTCATCACCATGTTAGCGTGCTGACATTAGCATGCAGGTTACACATTTTTACATTCTACAGTGTGATTACGTGAGAATTTGCATATCGGTTGATGATTGGTTGCGTGACGAGTGTGTGGGCGTAACGCGTGTTTTCATCTTTCAGATATTTGCCTTCTTCGTGACCGTGTGCTACGGCTGCAGCATGTTCATGGGCTTTAAGCGATGGAGGAAGTGACCATGAGACTCACCCCATTACAGCGATGCTCCCTGACCACACGTTTACTCCAAGTGTGTTACTATCTCACACAAACACACACACACACACACACACACACACACACACTGCCTAGATGAGTGTGTTTTAGGTTTAAGTTTGTAAAGCTGAGGTTTGTGTATTGTCACAAAACATTTCGATCACAAGTGTTACATATTTTTCGGAAAAACTCCACGGTTCACTGTGCAGTTGGTATGTGACTGTGTGCAAAAGTTTGTGGCCCTCCATGATTTCTGCACCAGAACAAGTCAACTGTCCACCTGAAACAAAAAGAGAATCATTTTAAAATGAGGCAAGAATCAACTTTTATTATTATTATTATTATTATTTCTTTACATTTCTATCACTTTAAAAGAGGTGTGCAAACTTTTGAAGTGATATTTAATTTTTATTATTTTTATTATTAATATTATTATTATTCATATTTACTCATATGTTATTTACATTTTTGTTACTTGTGAAAATTGAAGGAACTAAACTTTTTTTTTTGCTGTAAATTTCTAAAAATGTTGTCTGAAGGGTGTAAAAACTTTTGCACTCACAGCCTAGAGAATATTTCACTTAAAAACAGATTTTTTAGATAATTTAATAGACCTCTGAATGTCCAGTTTCAGCTTCTGAACCTAATCTAACCCGATCTGCTGGCTAACTGCTTATGTTATTGTTGGACGAATAAATGAGCTTTTTTTAATGAATATTATATATTTTTTTAGTTTATTTTATTTGTATTTTTATTTCTTCAAATAAAAATTTGAAATCAGATTTTAAAAAATTGCATGATGGGAAATGGTCATGTGTGTGAATGTGTGAAATTTAACGCACAGTGAAAGTCTAAAGAAGAAGTGAGCAGCAAATGTAAACACACCCCTTATGTATACAAGACCAGCTGTGATGATGATGATGATGATGATGATGATGATGATGATGAAATATTCTGTTCCCTTTACAGTATTATTGTCCTTAAAACATCTGTGAAGGTTCCTTGTGAATTTAGATGTTTGGCCTCCTGATATGATGCTGATGAGGAAATGATAATGATGAAGAACAGAACCAGAAACACACTGAAGCGTTCTAGGCTCTGACAGTGAACTCATTTTTAGATGATTTTGTGATGTTTTGGGGTGAGGTCTGGTTTCAACTCCTCCTAAAAATCCCTCATTTATTGATAAATTGAGTTTCCTGCGTATTAATCAGACATCTTAAAACTATTACGCTGGCTGTAGATCCCATGTTTCTGGAGTTTCAGATTGATTTGTCAGTGAGACATAATAAACACAGAATTATCATTAAATAAAAATATCACCAGTTCATTATAAATCAGTGAAATACAATAAACAGAAAGTGAAGTGGTCCGAGGATGCGCACCTGAGCTACACAACAACGCAGAAAGGTTTTGTTTACTAATAATTAAGTAATTAAAAAATGTCAATAATTAACTGATTGAGGAAGAAATAAAAATGTTATTAAATCTTTCCACTATTCCGATTTCTTGTGAAGAAATCGAGACTGAAGATGAATGAGCTGGAACACTAACAGCTCTGTTCCCTCAGATGAAGGAAGAACTCAGCTTTATTAAAACGGACTTTTTTTTCCCATGAAGGAGAACGTCGTCTTCTTTGTAGAAGGTTTCTTGGCAGCAGCAGCAGGAGGATATGCTTTTGTAGCTGAAATGGATTTGGATCTAAAATAGGCCTCATTTCTCCAAAACAACAACAACAACAACAGCTGGACGAGATGCAGGAGGACGAGGGAACAGAGACCAAATCTGATCTGCTGCGAGATACAAAATCAGACAATCCAGTAAACCTGCTGTCACTTTAATGACAACAAAATTGTGTTTTTAGTCGCTGGTATAAAATATATTCGAGTTTTCTTTGAGTTTAGTTCAAAACAAATCCAGCTTATAAAATAAATCTTATAATCTTCTCACATTTTCCCCAGTGGAGTAAATCCACTTAGTTTCCACTCTAACAACTAAATTAGTTTTTAAATTAATAGACTGATTTTTTTAACTGTATTTTTAGTTTTTTAAAATCATTTTAATATTTTTATTTTGTTGTTTTATTTTTTCATCACAGAAAAACAATCAATAGTTTTTTGTGTTATTTTTATCAATAAAAGTCACACACAGGAGAGTACAGGTCAGTGGGCGTGGCTAGGATGGCGTCAGAGCAGGAGGAAGTCCGTTCCCAAGCGGAAAGTTCTGTGAGGTTTATAAGCGTCTCGCTAATCCCAGATTTTAAACTTTGCTCGTTCACCAAGGACACGTGGCTGATTACTTTCACCGCTTGAGATGTTTCACAGGAGCCAAACAGGAAGCTTCTGTTTTTAGCGTTTTTTAGCGTCTAGCTCACCTGGAAGCCGATGTGGCTTTGGCAGTTCTGATAATCATCCAAAGACACAAAACTGCGTGACTTTCCAGATGTGAAAATGTAAAAACAAGAAGGTTCACTGACGCTGCCAGGTGTCATGGGTTAAGATCATGTATACAGTGTCCTGCTGTGACCACAGTTCTATTTTATATCCATTGCTTTTGGCTGAAGATCTTCATTCAGGCAGAAAGCCTCCACCAAAATAAAGACTGGACCTCCATTATGTATGTCTTTGCAAATCGTTCGGAACAGCCAAGAACATCAGAGGCTTTTTGGGTCGGTACTGATTTATGCAGCAGGTTGGCACCAGGACGCCGTCAGGATACCTGCAATAAATCTGCAGACCAGGTCTCCCATCGTTCATCACAGCAGCAAACCGAGCAAACAGTAGAGGAGCTTTAAATCCTGACCACACGTCCAAACCACACTTTCTCAGAGCGCTGGAACGCTTCTGAACTTCTCCTTGGAGAGCAACACATTCCTGCTTGGTCCACGCAGAAAAGAGGAGAATGACGGGAATGAGTGGGAAGGCTTCCGGAGTTCAGGCGCAACATTCCATGTGCTTGTCAGAAAGTCCAGCATTACCAGCTTTTCATGCCGTCTCTCCATTTACGAGCTGCAGCAGCAGTTGGCAGGAAGATTAGTCCAATTATTATAATAACTCATAATGTCGTCAAAAAACCCGAGAGGTTTACCATGCAGAAGGTAAAAAAGATCACCGGTGCAGACGTTTCAAAGATTTATAAGTAGAACAAATCCAGGCTGAGGATCTTATTGTGCTCCTGTACAACAAAGATGACAAAGATAGTTCTGTTTCCTACAACAAAGCAAACAAAGACTCCAGTGTTCTCTTGAGTAAAGGAGCAAAGAGCAGCATTAAGCTCACAGTCGCACATCTGGACTCAGCAGAATACAGACCAAATACAGACTGAAGAAAAGACTGAAGAAAAGACTGAAGAACAGACTGAAGAACAGACTGAAGAACATAATGAAATACAGATTGAAGAACATACTGAAGAACAGACTGAAATACAGACTGAAATACAGACTGAAGAACAGACTGAAGAACAGGCTGAAGAACAGACTGAAATAGAGGCTGAAGAACAGACTGAAATAGAGGCTGAAGAACAGACTGAAGAACATAATGAAATACAAATTGAAGAACAGACTGAAGAACAGACTGAAGAACAGACTGAAGAGCAGACTGAAATACAGACTGAAGAACAGACTGAAATAGAGGCTGAAGAACAGACTGAAGAACAGACTGAAGAACAGACTGAAGAACAGACTGAAGAACATAATGAAATATAGATTGAAGAACAGATTGAAGAACAGACTGAAGAACATAATGAAATATAGATTGAAGAACAGACTGAAGAACAGACTGAAGAACATAATGAAATATAGATTGAAGAACAGACTGAAGAACATAATGAAATATAGATTGAAGAACAGACTGAAGAACAGACTGAAATAGAGGCTGAAGAACAGACTGAAGAACAGAATGAAATAGAGGCTGAAGAACAGACTGAAATACAGACTGAAGAACAGACTGAAGAGCAGACTGAAATACAGACTGAAATAGAGGCTGAAGAACAGACTGAAGAACAGACTGAAATACAGACTGAAGAACAGACTGAAGAGCAGACTGAAATACAGACTGAAATAGAGGCTGAAGAACAGACTGAAGAACAGACTGAAGAACAGGCTGAAATAGAGGCTGAAGAACAGACTGAAGAACAGGCTGAAATAGAGGCTGAAGAACAGACTGAAGAACAGACTGAAATACAGACTGAAGAACAGACTGAAGAACAGACTGAAATACAGACTGAAAAACAGACTGAAATACAGACTGAAATAGAGGCTGAAGAACAGACTGAAGAACAGGCTGAAGAACAGACTGAAGAACAGACTGAAATAGAGGCTGAAGAAGAGACTGAAATAGAGGCTGAAGAACAGACTGAAGAACAGCCTGAAATACAGACTGAAATAGAGGCTGAAGAACAGACTGAAGAACAGACTGAAATAGAGGCTGAAGAACAGACTGAAGAACAGACTGAAATAGAGGCTGAAGAACAGGCTGAAGAACAGACTGAAATAGAGGCTGAAGAACAGACTGAAATAGAGGCTGAAGAACAGACTGAAGAACAGACTGAAATACAGACTGAAGAACAGACTGAAGAACAGGCTGAAATAGAGGCTGAAGAACAGACTGAAATAGAGGCTGAAGAACAGACTGAAGAACAGACTGAAATACAGACTGAAGAACAGACTGAAGAACAGACTGAAATAGAGGCTGAAGAACAGACTGAAGAACAGACTGAAATACAGACTGAAGAACAGACTGAAGAACAGACTGAAATAGAGGCTGAAGAACAGACTGAAATACAGACTGAAGAACAGACTGAAGAACAGACTGAAATAGAGGCTGAAGAACAGACTGAAATAGAGGCTGAAGAACAGACTGAAGAACAGACTGAAATACAGACTGAAGAACAGACTGAAGAACAGACTGAAATAGAGGCTGAAGAACAGACTGAAGAACAGACTGAAATACAGACTGAAGAACAGACTGAAGAACAGACTGAAATAGAGGCTGAAGAACAGACTGAAGAACAGACTGAAATAGAGGCTGAAGAACAGACTGAAGAACAGACTGAAATAGAGGCTGAAGAACAGACTGAAGAACAGACTGAAGAACAGACTGAAGAACAGACTGAAATACAGACTGAAGAACAGACTGAAGAACAGGCTGAAATAGAGGCTGAAGAATAGACTGAAATAGAGGCTGAAGAACAGACTGAAATACAGACTGAAGAACAGACTGAAGAACAGACTGAAATACAGACTGAAATAGAGGCTGAAGAACAGACTGAAATAGAGGCTGAAGAACAGACTGAAGAACAGACTGAAATAGAGGCTGAAGAACAGACTGAAGAACAGACTGAAATAGAGGCTGAAGAACAGACTGAAGAACAGACTGAAGAGCAGACTGAAATACAGACTGAAGAACACACTGAAGAACAGACTGAAGAACAGACTGAAATAGAGGCTGAAGAACAGACTGAAATAGAGGCTGAAGAACAGGCTGAAGAACAGACTGAAATACAGACTGAAGAACAGACTGAAGAACAGACTGAAATAGAGGCTGAAGAACAGACTGAAGAACAGACTGAAGAGCAGACTGAAATACAGACTGAAGAACACACTGAAGAACAGACTGAAGAACAGACTGAAATAGAGGCTGAAGAACAGACTGAAATAGAGGCTGAAGAACAGACTGAAATACAGACTGAAATAGAGGCTGAAGAACAGACTGAAATACAGACTGAAGAACAGACTGAAGAACAGACTGAAATACAGACTGAAGAACAGACTGAAATACAGACTGAAATAGAGGCTGAAGAACAGACTGAAGAACAGACTGAAATAGAGGCTGAAGAACAGACTGAAGAACAGACTGAAGAACAGACTGAAGAACAGACTGAAATACAGACTGAAGAACAGACTGAAGAACAGACTGAAGAACAGACTGAAATACAGACTGAAGAACAGACTGAAGAACAGGCTGAAATAGAGGCTGAAGAACAGACTGAAATAGAGGCTGAAGAACAGACTGAAATACAGACTGAAATAGAGGCTGAAGAACAGACTAAAATAGAGGCTGAAGAACAGACTGAAGAACAGACTGAAATAGAGGCTGAAGAACAGGCTGAAGAACAGACTGAAATACAGACTGAAGAACAGACTGAAGAACAGACTGAAGAGCAGACTGAAATACAGACTGAAGAACACACTGAAGAACAGACTGAAGAACAGACTGAAATAGAGGCTGAAGAACAGACTGAAATAGAGGCTGAAGAACAGGCTGAAGAACAGACTGAAATACAGACTGAAGAACAGACTGAAGAACAGACTGAAATAGAGGCTGAAGAACAGACTGAAGAACAGACTGAAAAACAGACTGAAATACAGACTGAAGAACAGACTGAAGAACAGACTGAAATACAGACTGAAGAACAGACTGAAGAACAGGCTGAAATAGAGGCTGAAGAACAGACTGAAATAGAGGCTGAAGAACAGACTGAAATACAGACTGAAGAACAGACTGAAATAGAGGCTGAAGAACAGACTGAAATAGAGGCTGAAGAACAGACTGAAGAACAGACTGAAATACAGACTGAAGAACAGACTGAAGAACAGACTGAAATACAGACTGAAATAGAGGCTGAAGAACAGACTGAAATACAGACTGAAGAACAGACTGAAGAACAGACTGAAATAGAGGCTGAAGAACAGACTGAAATAGAGGCTGAAGAACAGACTGAAGAACAGACTGAAATACAGATTGAAGAACAGACTGAAGAACAGACTGAAGAACAGACTGAAATACAGACTGAAGAACAGACTGAAATAGAGGCTGAAGAACAGACTGAAGAACAGACTGAAATACAGACTGAAGAACAGACTGAAGAACAGACTGAAATACAGACTGAAGAACAGACTGAAGAACAGACTGAAATACAGACTGAAGAACAGACTGAAATACAGACTGAAATAGAGGCTGAAGAACAGACTGAAGAACAGACTGAAATACAGACTGAAATAGAGGCTGAAGAACAGACTGAAGAACAGACTGAAATAGAGGCTGAAGAACAGACTGAAGAACAGACTGAAATACAGACTGAAATAGAGGCTGAAGAACAGGCTGAAGAACAGACTGAAATACAGACTGAAGAACAGACTGAAGAACAGACTGAAATAGAGGCTGAAGAACAGACTGAAGAACAGACTGAAGAACAGACTGAAATACAGACTGAAGAACAGACTGAAGAACAGACTGAAATACAGACTGAAGAACAGACTGAAGAACAGGCTGAAATAGAGGCTGAAGAACAGACTGAAATAGAGGCTGAAGAACAGACTGAAATACAGACTGAAGAACAGACTGAAATAGAGGCTGAAGAACAGACTGAAATAGAGGCTGAAGAACAGACTGAAGAACAGACTGAAATACAGACTGAAGAACAGACTGAAGAACAGACTGAAATACAGACTGAAATAGAGGCTGAAGAACAGACTGAAATACAGACTGAAGAACAGACTGAAGAACAGACTGAAATAGAGGCTGAAGAACAGACTGAAGAACAGACTGAAATACAGATTGAAGAACAGACTGAAGAACAGACTGAAGAACAGACTGAAATACAGACTGAAGAACAGACTGAAATAGAGGCTGAAGAACAGACTGAAGAACAGACTGAAATACAGACTGAAGAACAGACTGAAGAACAGACTGAAATACAGACTGAAGAACAGACTGAAGAACAGACTGAAATACAGACTGAAGAACAGACTGAAATACAGACTGAAATAGAGGCTGAAGAACAGACTGAAGAACAGACTGAAATACAGACTGAAATAGAGGCTGAAGAACAGACTGAAGAACAGACTGAAATAGAGGCTGAAGAACAGACTGAAGAACAGACTGAAATAGAGGCTGAAGAACAGACTGAAGAACAGACTGAAGAACAGACTGAAGAACAGACTGAAATACAGACTGAAGAACAGACTGAAGAACAGGCTGAAATAGAGCCTGAAGAACAGACTGAAATAGAGGCTGAAGAACAGACTGAAATACAGACTGAAGAACAGACTGAAGAACAGACTGAAATAGAGGCTGAAGAACAGACTGAAATAGAGGCTGAAGAACAGACTGAAATAGAGGCTGAAGAACAGACTGAAGAACAGACTGAAATAGAGGCTGAAGAACAGGCTGAAGAACAGACTGAAATACAGACTGAAGAACAGACTGAAGAACAGACTGAAATAGAGGCTGAAGAACAGACTGAAGAACAGACTGAAGAGCAGACTGAAATACAGACTGAAGAACACACTGAAGAACAGACTGAAGAACAGACTGAAATAGAGGCTGAAGAACAGACTGAAATAGAGGCTGAAGAACAGGCTGAAGAACAGACTGAAATACAGACTGAAGAACAGACTGAAGAACAGACTGAAATAGAGGCTGAAGAACAGACTGAAGAACAGCCTGAAGAGCAGACTGAAATACAGACTGAAGAACACACTGAAGAACAGACTGAAGAACAGACTGAAATAGAGGCTGAAGAACAGACTGAAATACAGACTGAAGAACAGACTGAAGAACAGACTGAAGAACATAATGAAATACAGATTGAAGAACATACTGAAGAACAGACTGAAATACAGACTGAAGAACAGACTGAAGAACATAATGAAATACAGATTGAAGAACATACTGAAGAACAGACTGAAGAACAGACTGAAGAACAGACTGAAATAGAGGCTGAAGAACAGACTGAAGAACAGACTGAAATACAGATTGAAGAACAGACTGAAGAACAGACTGAAGAACAGACTGAAATAGAGGCTGAAGAACAGACTGAAGAACAGACTGAAATACAGATTGAAGAACAGACTGAAGAACAGACTGAAGAACAGACTGAAGAACAGACTGAAATAGAGGCTGAAGAACAGACTGAAGAACAGACTGAAATAGAGGCTGAAGAACAGACAGAAGAACAGACTGAAATACAGACTGAAGAACAGACTGAAGCATCAGGATGATGGTCCATGGCAGAGAGCAGACAGGAGAGCCACATGGTGATGATGTAGCAGGTCAGTACCTGGAGAAGGGGTTTAGGTTTATCCTGCTGAACATCTGTCAGGTTCCATCTGAAAGCAGGAGAATATATACATCATAAATTCAGCTGGTTTTTGTTTCTGTGTGAATGTCAGGAACACCGCAAAGAGAAACAAACAGCACACAGTCCCAGGTTCCACACTGAGAACACACACAGGTAATGTTAGCACAGAAATGGCAGATGTTGAAGATCTGCCACCTTGAGAACATCTGGATGTAAGGTATGGAGTGGAGGGCAGCAGCTTCTGGTCTGTACACACTGTAAAGATGATGTGAAGATGATGAAGATGATGAAGATGATGAAGATGACGATCATAAAGTCATCTGAAAGACATCAGTAATGAGGCAGAATTGGACCAGTAGACACAGCTGTGAGAGATAAACAAGTGTATGGACTGATGGACAGTGTGTGTGTGTGTGTGTGTGTGTGTGTGTGTGTAGAAACAGTTCAGTCATGAGCTTTTACAGGACTTTACACAAAAATTTCAACATCACATCATTGTTCCAAATGTAGACTAGGTTTTTCCAATTAGTGAGAAGGTTTACCTCATCCGTCCACCTGGTCACACGTCCAGCAGGATTTCTCCACTCGTCCATCCTTTCAGCTAAAAAATACTAAATATATACACCGAGTAAATCTATCCATTTCTAACATTTTTCCATTTTTAAAAAATATTTCTAAACAGATATGAACTGAACAGATGAAAGACTGATCATTTTGCAAAATCATGATGAATAAAAGGTTGATGGTTTTGTGTGTGTGTGTGTGTGTGTGTGTGTGTGTGTGTGTGTGTGTTTCAGAGTACAAGTGAACAAAGTGGTTAATAAAAGGTTGATGGTTTTGTGTGTGTGTGTGTGTGTGTGTGTGTGTGTTTCAGAGTAAAAGTGAAGAAAGTGAAGATCTGGAGGTGATTTCAGAGCAGAACTCTAATAAACTTTATAAAGGAGCTGAATAATGCCGAGCGCTCTGACCATGACCTCACAGCGACCGGCCAAAATGACACAGCCTGTTAAAGCCTTCTGTAGCTGCAGCCAAATTCAGGAACTCTGAGCAGCAGCAAACAAAATTCCTCACACAGAACATAATGGAAAGCGAAGTGTGTGTCGCGGGTTAGCCAGCGGTGACCAGAGTCCTGACCCCAAAAGCTGACCCCATTTCCTCCCAGAGGAACCTTTTAAAACCTTTTAATTATTCACCATATCGGATCTGGACAAAACCTCACCCTTCTCTATTAAAGGAAAACATCTGAGCTGCCAAGATTTATTTTAGAATGAAATTTTGGTATTAAACGTCTTTCATCACCACGCTTTATTACCCACAATGCAGTGTTTTACTGCCTGAAAAAAAGAGAGCATGAGCATGCAGATTAGACACACCCCCATGTCCTGGTGTCATCACTAAAGCCTTAACATCACTAAATTAACTCATTCAAAGCTCAGGAGTCGTGTTGTGACATCACAAAATGAGCTCATGCATAGCCCCGCCCCTAAATCTGTCTAAAAAAACATAATTTAATCATGGAGAAGAATGAAAACAACTTTACAGAAGCACATCAGATTTTACTGGCTATTACTGACTCACTGTGTACATCCAGTGTGTGTGTGTGTGTGTGTGTGTGTGTGTGTGTGTGCATGTGTGTGTGTGTGTTCTGCTGCCAGGAGACGTGTGTGTAAGGATTAGAGCAGCTTTAGTGCTGTGTGTAAATTACAGCCCTGGATGTGATTCACGACTCGTCAAATAGTTTCGCAGTAAAAGCTGAGAAATGTTGAAGAACACAGTGGAGTGTTTGCTCAGCTAACGGTTCTGCTGCTCCACTGATCCGGAACTGGCCTGCAGTGACCCCTCAGTCACCTGAGACTGTGTAATGTTGTGTAGCATACACTCGTGTCTGAGGAAAAAGAACAGAACTTCATCACACTGTGTGTGTGTGTGTGTGTGAGTGTCCGTGTGTGTGTGTGAGAGAGTGTCTGTGTGTGTGTGTGTGTGTGTGTGTGTGTGTGTGTGTGTGTGTGTACAGGGTCAAGAGGTTCTACTTTTTTCTTTGGCAGTAAAATGTGACCTGCTAATGCACTACTGTCCAATCAGCTGGTTGGGAACCCCATTAAACCCCGCCCCCTTTCCCTCTTTCTTTCCTCATCTTTTTTTGGAGTGAGTGTATAAATGAGTGTGAGGAGAGCGCAGTTCAGCAGGCGGAGGGTTTTACGGGGCCAGGACACACGCTGAAGATGTCTGTTGATAATTTAATGAAGAAGGAGGTTTCTCTCTACGTCTGTGCACAGGTGACCTTTTCATTCCACTTACACCGCTGCGTGCGAAAGTTAGCACACCCTTTAAATACAGGAAAAAATAATGAAACAAACTAAATAATCCAAGTTTGTTCTCTTTGGACTCACTGATGTGATTTCATGTTGATGTTTTATACTTAAATAAAAACTTAATGATGTAATTAGCAGCTTAATGAGGCAAATTCCAACACATTACCTAGAGCAGGTGAAAGGGTGTGTAAACTTTTGATCATTTTAGTAAACGGATCTCCTGATTAAGATTTCAGTCAGAAAACAGCATTAAACCATCACAGATCAAAGCTGCAGCTGGACTTTTCTCTTTCTCTTTTGGTTAATGTTAGCATTAGCACCACATCAGCACACTCCTCTTCAGTTAGCATACAAGCTACAGAAAACTAGCCATTCTAACCAGCAGCATTTATCTGGGTTTTTTTGTTTGTTTTTTTATTTAGTGGTAAATGGAAATATTTTCTTAGTCATTTAAAATGGTTGGAAATCAGTTAGTTAACTAGCTCACACATTCAGAATAACAACTAGCTATAATCGGTAGCTATGCTAGCAAGCAAACGTTCCACAGAGTTAAATCTTTGGTATTTCGGAGTGTGCTGTCTTTGTAGAGATTCTGGATCTCTGAAGTTAAGCTCTGGGTTCTCTTACAGGTTCTGTTATTCTGTGCAGTGATGTGTGTGAGACAGAGAGGAGAACCGTGTTCACACACAGAACCATGTCAGAAGGAGCTGCGCTGTCACTACATGGGCGAAAGCAGGAACAGGACCGGAGTGTGTGATGGTGAGTGTGTGCTTCAGGCTGGTCTGAGGGTCGCTGTGGGGTGTAGTTTAGGGTTTGGGGTGTGGTTTAGGGAAGAGATTTGGGGTGAAGTTTAAAGTTTGGGTGTTGTTTAGGGTCTGGAGTGGGATTTAGATAGTGGTTTAGGGAGTGGTTTAGAGTTTGGGATGTGGTTTAGTATTTTGGGGTGTGGTTTAGGATTCAGGGTGTGGTTTAGTGGTTTGGGGTGCGGTTTAGTGTTTAGGGTATGGTTTAGTTTTTGGGGTCTGGTTAAGGGTTTGGGGTGTGGTTTAGAGTTTGGGGTGTGGTTTAGAGTTTGGATTGGGGTTTGGGATGTGGTTTAGTGTTCAGGGTGTGGTTTAGGGCTTTGGGAATGGTTTAGGGTTTGGGGTGTGTTTTAGGGTCTGGGTTGAGAACTGGTTCAGGTTCCTGTGAGGGTTCTTCACGGTTTATCTTGTGAGCAGCTCCTGATGCAGACTCCTGTGTGATGGGCAGCTCGGTGTACCACAGCGGCGAGATGTTCTTCCCGAGCTGCAGTTATCAGTGTGTGTGTCGCAGTGGACAGATCAGCTGCGTCCCTCGCTGTAACCTGGACGTGATGCTCCCGGGTCCAGACTGTCCATTCCCACGTAAGGTGCAGGTTCCAGGAGAATGCTGTGAGAAGTGGGTGTGTGACGGACAGGCAGAGGTCAGCGTGCTAGGGGGTGTGGCCATGGCGGGTGAGCTCCGGGGACATTTAATCACCATGCTGGAGTATTGACTGTAGATGATTTAGAGTGGATTAAAGCGAGTGTTTCTGTGAATCTCAGCATACAGACAAGAGGAGACACTGGGCTTCGATCCCAACATGGAGTGCATGGAGCAGACGACCGAGTGGAGCGCGTGTTCCCGTTCCTGTGGGATGGGCATGTCCACACGTGTGACCAATCAGAACCGACGCTGCGAGATGGTGAAACAGAGCCGCTTGTGTATAGTGCGTCCCTGCCACGCCCTCAAAGAGGAAACTGAGCCTCAGGTAGGAAAGAGTGCGACTCGAGTCGTCTGTCTTTGTGTACTTTGTATAAAACCAATCCATCAAACAAACCGTTATATTCGTCTCCATATTTTTCATGTAACAAACATTTGTTTAAAAACTAGCATCCAGTACCTCAGAGTTTCTCACCTGAAACGTTCTCGTTGTCATATTAATGAGAGACATGTGACCTCGAGAGTTTTAGTTCATGTTCTAGTTTAAAAGTCATGTTTGTGATTTTTCTCTCCACAGGAAGTGGGGGCGTGTCTCAGTACGATGCAGAGCCCCAGACCTGTCCACTTCACCTTCAGGAATTGCTCGAGCGTGCAGGCGTTTCGTCCACGGTTCTGCGGCCGGTGTTCAGACGGTCGCTGCTGTACGCCTCACGCCACCAAGACGGCCCCCGTGAGGTTCCGCTGCCCGACCGGAGCCACACTCAAGAGACCCGTCATGTTCATCCATACCTGTGCGTGTCACCGCAACTGCCCGCTGGAGGACAGGGTTCCACAGCACGGACCCGAGATCGGACGCTCCGCCTTCCTCACACACTAAAGTCACATGGAGAATCACGGAGACTCTCTTACCGAGATGACACCTGACAGGAGATGAGTGAGGGTTTAAACCACAATCTCAACGAAAACGCAAACTCTTTAAACCTGTCCTGGCCACAGCTCCACGAGCCATGATAATTCACACGAATCTCACTAATCTCAGAGGCTTGCGTTCAGTTAATCATAGAGATCAGCTTAAAGGAACAGCGACAGAATTCTCTCGTAGTGTAGCGTCACAGTTTCCTGTTATTTTATTTTGACTGTGAAGCAACAAGGCTTTGTAATTTTATTTATTCACTGTTATAAACAGCTTTAAAATCTATAAAACGAATCGTTCTTGTCAGTCTGATCATTTCAGTTTGTGTTTTCTTCAGCTGTTTGTCCTGAAATGATGTAAAAGTGACACAGGGTTGTTATTTCAGTATCGGTCATCCCTAAACATACACAACCTGACCACAGATCTCCAGCATGAAGAAAAAAATCCCAGGTTTTGGAATAAGTGATTTTCTTTCTCTAGTTCTAGTTCTAGATGTTTCTTTCAAACAGGAAATGACATTTCTGTCCACTCAGAAAGCAGGTCTTCTCTGGGCTGGTTCACGCTGACTCTCTCTCTCTTTCCTCATTCTCATCCCTAATGTAGTGATTCATTCTCTGGCACTAGTTCAGGTTTATATTAATGCCCTTCGCTCTTTCTAATCGTTTCTATAGCAACAGATCATTCACAGGAACTTTTCTGGCAGACGCTCGTGTGTAAAAGCACCGAAACGTGTAAGGATATGTTTATACGAGTGTTTAGAGCTGCTCTAATGTACGTGAGAGCACGAAATAACTTGTTACACGGACATTCACTGTATCTCTAAAAGGATAAAAAGTCTGATGTGTGATTTATTAATAAATAAATGCTCTTTTTTTTAAACATTTGGTGAGGTGTAAAGAGAATAAAACACTTATGGATGTGCTGTTCTAGATTCTCATCAAGCTTAAGCCTCACCAGCATCACACATTCTTCTGACGTGTGTGTGTGTGTGTGTGTGTGTGTGTGTGTGTGTGTGTGTGTGTGTGTGTGTGTGTAAGGGCGACCTCTCCCAGGCCCTGGCATCATAAAGGAACTCCAGGAACGTCACCACCAAGTGGATGCAGTGTGTCTATGGTCAAAGGTCACTCTCACGGTGGAGTGAAAGTTTACTGAGTTCATGTTTGATCTCTCGTGTCTGAGTTTAGATTTTTATGTGCTTTCATAAAATAAATAGGGTTAGGGTTGGAATCGGGGTTGGGGTTAGTGCTAGGGTTATTAGCTTATGTGATTATGTTCCTCAGCTTTAAACGAGATGATTTGTATCATCAATATGATAAACGCTTTATAATAATAAAGGTATTTTTATACAGGCGATGTATTTCTGTGGGTCGCTTTATTTACACTGTTTTCTGTATTTTTTAAGGAAACCTTCAAACAAGTTAACGTTAATTAACCACAAATTATTCTGAAGAAAAACTGACAGTTCATACAGAAACATGTTCCAAAAGTCTACACACCCTCAGGACAAAAACAAGGATCACAATACCACATGAGTGTTTAGTTTCACAGACAGTACCGAATATTAAAGCGTGTTCAGACTCATGGAAAGTCAGTTTAAATCTTCTCAAAATGATTGAGACCTTTACTGTGAGTTAATCAAAAATATTACCCTGGTGTTGTTGCTCTTTACAGCATCATGGTTCTGCTGTTTGTGATGTATCTTTACTAAACTTTCTACACGTAATCCCAAATTAAATCACCAATTAATTATTAAATACTATTTTTGTGCTAAACGTCAACTAACACCTTAGCTTTGTTCAAAATACATAATTCTCTTCATGAAAATTGTTTTATTTACAAAATCAGCAGCAACAATCCTAAATGTCACGAACATTCCTGTATTTTGTTGAAAAGTGTTCCTTTTACTTATTTTGGTGACCAATACTCAACATTTTTAGTACTATTAAAAAATTCACCAACATTTCATTTTAATTTGAACATTTCTAAAGGGTTTTCTTTGAATATTAGTTGGTAATTGGAGCTGCAGACAGGTAGATAATGAGTGATGGTGTTCACCTGTCTGACATATTAGCTGTAGTTTATTTATTTCCCCCTCAGTTAGCCGCTAACGCTAATCAGAGTGGAGTGCTGACGCTGACAATATCTGAGCTGGTGGTTTCATGGGGGAAAAATTATCTTTCTAAATGACTTTAATACAGCTTTTTGCTTTACCTCATATCTGCTCACTAAAGCAGTCTGTACAATAATGTAATTTAGCTTTAATGCTAACACAAGCTAATGCTAGTCAGAGTCCAGAGCTACATCGTCTCATTGTTTAATTCATTTCATGAATCCTGAATTCTTTAACCACACAAATAACATTTTATTGTAATTCTTGTTTAAAAAGATTATTTTAATTAAATAAGATGATGAAATAAATCAGCTACCTCGGCAGAAAAATACGTGATTAGTGTTAATTATAAAACACGATGATTTTTTTTTTCCAGTAGTTGGATTTTATTTGGAAAAAAGGTCTGATAATTCGTGCATTGACGGGACTTCACCACTAGATGGCGCTGTATTATAACCTTGAATCATATCAGTTACTGTTGACTGAACAGGACCGTACTGCGGTCAAACATCTATCCCACGTTTCGTCAGCTCCCAGTTCATCCTCCCAGGCCACTTTAAATCTCTCACTGGAGGCTGTGACACAACTGTCAAATAAGCCAACGAATTTAGGGACAAGATGTATAGAATGAGGAGGACTTAAGAAAATATCAAAAAACACATGCTTCTCAGGGACGAATTCAAACTTACAAATTTTGGACTTCACATAATGCCTAATTTGTAAATAATGAAAAAAGTGTGAATGGGGCAGGTCAAATCTATACTTATAAATGTATATCTTTATAAACAATTTACAGCTTTTTGTAGCTTGAATAGTGGAATTTTTACCTCATATCTGCTCACTAAAGCAGGCTGCTGAGGTACCTGTGCTAGTTAGAATGATTTAGATTTAACGCTAACGCAGGCTAATGCTAGTCTAAGCCCAGAGCTACAGCGTTTCATTGTTTAATTCATTTCATCACTTTAACCTCACAAATAACATTTTATTGTGAATCCTGTTTATCGAGATGATTTTAATCAGATAAGTTGGCAAAAAGATAATATATAAATCAGCCACCTGGGCAGAAAATACGTGATTAGTGTTAATTAAAAAAAGCAATGACTATTTTATTTGGAAAAGACAAAAGCCTGATTATACTTAGTGCAGTGACAGTACTTTGCAACCAGGTATAGACAATGCTGCAGTTTAATAGACTTCAGTCATGTTTTTATTTATTTTTTATTATTGAAGGAAGAACAGAATTGGACAGTTGCAAAGAGTTAACAAACTTTTATCCCTTTTACACCCCTAAAACATAAGCACAAAAAAAAAAAAATGAATAAATAAATAAATCACAATATCAAAGTTGAAACTTCTAACAGTGAGGAAATAATTAACACCGTTATTAGCCCATTATGTCCGATTACGCTATCTGCTAAAATATACACCAGGCTTTTTAGTTACACTATTAGATTTTAGTTTTTAGTTTGGGGGAAGTATTATGCCCTTTTCAAAATATGAGATCACTCGAGTCCATACTGAATAAAAATGTTTGGCGGATCCTCTAAGAGAATATTTCATTTTCTCCAGTTTCAAAAACAGCATCACATCCCTGAGCCAGAGTGAAATTAACGGTGGTTTACTTGATTTCCAATCAAGTAATATTCTTCTACGAGCCAAGAGACATGCAAAAGTGCAAGCATCTTGACAGTTTTTGGACATGACCAAAAACTTGAACTAGTTTTGAAAATAGCCGTTTCAAAACTAGGCCTGATATCCTCGACATATGCCTCAGACAAGATTTTGAATATAGCTGTCCAGAAGTCAAACAGTCCGGGACAAGCCCAAAACATATGAGCCAAGTCTGCTTTAGCAGAGTGACATCGTTCACATGTCAGCTACATTTGCGTATATCTTGGATAGCCTAACCTTGCTGAAATAAAGCCTGTGGAGAACTTTGAAATGAATTAGACCCAAGCGAGAACAGGATGTTGTTCCATTCACTCTAAGTAATGCTTTACTCCAGGTTTCCTCTGGTAAATCTGCTGAGAAATCCCTTGACCATTCTGCACAAATGTTGTCTAATCTTATATTATTTATTGACATTGATATGTTATATACTTTTGAAATTATACCTTTTAGCTGTAAAGGGATATTTACAATTGAATCCAATCCTGTACTGGGAGGAATGGAGGGGTATGTCGGACAATGACCTTGAATTAGATGACGAATTTGAAAATATCTAAACGTGTGTGATCTCGGCAGACTGTATTTCGAGGAGAAAATGGAGAACGAGACAAAAAGATAATCAATAAAAAAATCACTAAATTTGACAAGACCCAATTGTTGCCAATGACTAAAGGCTGAGTCTAGTTAAGCTGGGAGGAAAAGGTGGTTCTTGCATACAAGGCTGGCAATGGAGAAGTCTTTAAAACCAAAACATTGTCTAAACTGAAACCAAATCTTGAGAGTATTTGCTACAACTGGGCATTGAGTATACAGTGAAATACAGAGGGGCAATTTAGATAAAGCTAAAGCAGAAAGGGATGAAAATGTACAAGAATTTGCCTCTGAGATACACCAGACCTCTTTGGAGTTCTGAAGCCAATGAAGTACTTTGGAGATGTTTGCAGCCCAGTCGTACTACCTAAAATTAGGAAATGCTAATCCACCTGGAGTTTTCTGTCTCTGGAGAAATTCTTTACGGATCCTGGGTGTTTTTCCACCCCATAAAAATGAATGAAATCAGTCTGTCTAAATTCTGAAAGAAGGATTTTGTTAGAAAGATTGGGATACATTGAAACAAGTGCAAAAACCTTGGTAAGATGTTCATTTGTACACACGTAATTCTACCTGCAAGAGAAAGATTTTGAGGTCTAATTTTAATTTATCAATTAAAGGAGCGAAGTTCTCTTTTTGTTCTCTCTTTGGCATATAGGGATGCTCTGTGTTCTGTGCCCCTGGTGTAAATAACAGTAAATTGTTGTGAGCATCTTAACGCTATAGATAGGGGTTCAATGGTTAAAATGAAAAGTAAAGGGCTAAGAGGGCATCCTTGTCTTGTACCCCTTGACAGGGAAAAAGAAATTGAACATACTCTATTTGTAATTACAGATGCTTTAGGGGAAATGTATAATAACTTAATCAGTGAAAGATGATGTGTTCCAAAGCCCAATCTCTCTATCACAGAGAATAAATATTTCCACTCCACTCTGTCAAATGATTTTAGAGCGTCCAGCGAGATGACTGCTTGAGGGACAGGGTCCTGAGAACGTTTAGATGAATGAATCACTCCTAACAATCTCGGGATATTGCTAGAAGAGTAGCGGCCACCGATAAAATCTGTCTGATCTTTTGAGATCAAACTCTCCATAACAGTATCTAAACGTAAAGCAAGGGTTTTTGCCAAAATTTCAACATCGGAGTTTAGGAGAGAAATTGGCCTATAAGAATTACATTTCAAGGAATCCTTTCCAGGTTTTAATAATAGTAATTAAATAATTTAATAATAATGTTTTCCTCATTCAAGGTATGCGGCGAGTTACCCATTTCAAGAAGAATAGGGGCTAGTTTGTCAGCAAATTTTTTATAAAAATCTATTGGATAGCCATCAGGGTCAGGAGTTTTTTTTGCTCTGCATTAGTGAGAGCGAGTTTAAAATGTCTTCTATTTGTATTGGCTGATCCGAATAGGTTTTCTGATCTGAATTAAGGGTGGGTATATCTATACTATCTAAAAACTCCAACATTTCAGAGGTAGATTCAGGACTTTCAGAAGTATACAAATTTGAGAAATAGTTCTTAAAAATGTTATTAATTTGAATTGGATTACCTTAAATCATTATTAAGCATAAAATCATTAAATTTGGGGTATAAGTTGAGAGGCAGCTTTGGATTTTAACTGGTGGGCTAAAAGTCGTCCTGCTTTTTCTCCATGTTCATATATATAACCTTTAGCTCATAATAAATACCATTCAGTTTTATTTGTAGATAACAGTTTATACTGAACTTGAAGGTTTAACCTTTCCTTATAAAGTTCAGGTGAGGGAGACGTGGAATATAGGTAATCTAACCTTCTTATAGAGTCAGTTAGATTATCCAGCTTTTGTTTATTTTTTATTGAAAGTTGAGGTGTATGAAATTATTTCACCCCTACTGCTTTGAGTGTCTCCCACAATGTAGATGCAGAAATAGTTTCTGACCTGTTGTATAGAAGGAAATGATCTATAGCTGTTTATACAAATGTACAAGATGCAGGATCTGATAAGTCTGTATTTAGTCTCCACAAAGGCTGTTCATTATACCTCAAATTGCAAATAAGATCTAATTGCAAAGTAGCATGATCTGATTCCACAATAGGTAAGTGTTCAATTTGTCCAACAGAAGGAAGTAAAGATTTATCTATAAAGAAATAATCAATTCTTGAATAGGAGTGGGTTCATAACGCAATTGGTCACTACTAAAAATCATAAGATGGGTATTTAGGTCTGGCAATGAAGAAAACAGCTTATTAATAAAACTCACATCATCTCAGTTAGGAGCTTATACATGAACTAATAAAACAGGAACATGATATTGTTACGGTGGGCAAGATTCCATGTAGGACCACTAGGGGGCTTTCAGCAGGGGTTGTCCTGTCATGTTTGTTTTTGTTTACGTTTGCCATGTGTCTGTTCTAGCCCCGCCTTATCCTAATGTGTTCCTGCCTCTGTACACCTGATCCGAATGTTCCCTGTAATTGCCCTTCCTATTTATAGTGGTGTCTGTGCCTTTATGTTTGCTAGTCGTCGTTTAAAGTGGCGTGAGTAGTGTCGTGCGTCTGGTCTATGGTCTTCATTTAATAAACCCCATGTTGTTGTCTACCCTCGCGTTGAGTCTGTTCCATCTCGCCGGACACTACCGGCCGTAACAGAAGGACTAGCCCAAACCGTACAGACTCAACGCGGGGCAGTTTCGCGAGGATTTTTTTCCCCCGCTTCGGCGGTTTCCAGCACGATTTTTTTCCTTCCTTCTTTTTTTTGCTCCGACATCCGCTCCGCGTCTGTTTCCGAGGAGGGCGTTGCTCCACCCCTGTTTCTCCGAGGAGAACGCCGCTCCCATCTCTCGTCAGCGGAGAGGATTTCCGGACTGAAATTTGTTTTTCTTTTTTTTCCTCCGATTCCCGCTCCGCGTCTGTTCCCGAGGAGGGCGTTGCTCCACCCCTGTTTCTCCGTGGAGAACGCCGCTCCCATCTCTCGTCAGCGGAGAGGATTTCTGGCACTTGCTCCACGTCTGTTCTACTGGGGAGGCGTGGCCCCACCTCTGTTTCTCCGTGGAGGACGCCGCTCCCATCTCTCGTCAGCGGAGAGGATTTCCGGCACTTGCTCCGCGTCTGTTCTCCTGGGGAGGAGTGGCTCCACCTCTGTTTCTCCATGGAGGATGCCGCCCCCTTTTTATTGTCAGCGGAGGGGATTTCCTGCCTGGAACCTTTTTTCTTTTTTTTTTTCTTCTTCTTCTTCTTCGCCGGTACTCGCTCCACCAATTTTATTACACACCAATAAAAAAATAAATAAAATCATGAATTAATAATAGGTCTTGATTTATTAAAATGACATTTTTGCACTAGTGTCTTTAACCATTAATCAACATTAACAGTAGGGGGTGAAGGTACATGGGAAAGTCACTCTGCATGGTCAGGGGGAAAATATTTTTTCTCATTTAAATCAAGAGGTGTCCAGGTATTCACTAACTTAATCCACCTCCTTTCTGCTCTCTGTTTCGGTGTTGTCCATACTGTCCTGTTCTCCACCCCCTGAATCTGCAGCTTATCCAGGCTGTGTGTTTGGAAATGGTTGCGTAATGTGTTATTTTCCTTTCCTTTTCTAACTTGATATGAGTGCTGTCTGAGTGACTAGGAAGACTCTAGATGAGTTAAAGGCTGAAAATGAGCAACTCCAATCTAGACTCGATGAAGAGCTAATTTCTAAAGAAAATTTCCAGGCTTGTGAAATGATCTGGAAAGAAGAAAAGGTCAGGATACAGAATGAGATTTGCTTTTCTTAGAGCTAAAAGTAGCAGGTGTAGATCATCTGTGGAAACATGTCCAATGAATTGAAGGAAGCAAAGATTGCATCTTAATTTCTGATTAAAAAAAAATGGCACAACTAAGAAACAATAGCAGTAAGACATCTGTGTGTGGCATGTTGTGTTCCAGGAATGCTGGGTTTGAAAGTAAAGACCACACCCGTATAACTCTCTCTCTCGAGAGAGAGAACAGACCCAAAAATTTATATGAATCAGTATAGAGGCTACTGTAAACAGACTGAGTAAGGAGCTCACGAATCTGTGTACACCCTTGCCTGCTATTTATGGTCAGAAAAACAAGGTGTGTCTTGATCAGGATGTGCATCAGCACATGGTTGAAATTAGTGATGAGGTCATGGTGAACTACCAATCTGAGGGCCCATGGTCCAAACTGGTCCAAAATGGTCCAAACTGGGTGAGACCATGCAGAGATTCAGTTTACAAGCTCTCCCACAAAACTAAAGACCAACAACCTGTAAAGAGATGGTTCCCCATAGATCACTAAAAAAATCTGATGGCAATCATAAAGGGCCATGTTCATAGGCAAATGTGTGTTGTATAATGTTTGTAATGATTTCTGTGTGGGGGGGGTCTTTATAAATGATTTACAGCTTTTTGCTTTGCCTCATATCTTCTCACTAAAGCAGGCTGTGCTAGTTACAATAATGTAATTTAGATTTAATGCTAATGCAAGCTAATGCTAGTCAGAGTCCAGAGCTACACCGTCTCATTGTTCAATTCATTTCATAACTTTAACCTCACAAATAACATTTTATTGTAGTTCCTGTTTAAAGAGATCATTTTAATCAGATAAGTTGATGATATGAATCAGGGCAGAAAAATAGGTAATTAGTGTAAATTCTAAAACACAATGACTTTCCATTTGTTGTATTTTATTCGGAAACGACAAAATGCTGTATTTAAACCCTCCTCTACTAGGTGCATTTCAGCAGAGTGAGTGATCAAAGTTTTTATTAGTTGTCCTAGCCAGATAAAGTGCAGTGTGTACAAACAGACAACACAAAGGACAGGATACACAAAACAGTGTGCTGTAGCATTAGTGACAAAGCGTATGAAATCCTGTTCATCATTTAAGATAAATACAGTGTCAATTTCTCCCCAGATTTACTCAGTGTTTTCTCTGCAATTGACCTCTTAAGGTCAAATTTATTTCTTCTGGCTAAACATGATCACACCACTCTAAGCTCATACACATTTCATTTCCTGATCTAAATAAAAACATACAATAGCAGAAAATGTTTACTCTGCTAATTTAGAACAGTGATGCTGGATTAAAAGCCCTCATGGGTATTTATTGGCAGAAGCTCAGGCTTTCTAAGCTCAGAACTTTCTCTTGTTGCTTTTTAACCAGTTTTTTCCCAAACTGAATTTACATTGACATTTTTTCCATTTGGCAGACGCTCTTATCCAGAGTACAACAGTGCTTTAAAGTCTCTGTCAATGAATACATTAGCACTGGTGCAGTAGGTCAAAGAATTTATTTTATTTTAGTTTTTAAATAAATCTGCAGACAAAACTAAATAAAGCAAACAGTGAAAATAAGAGCTAGTTTAAGTGTTTCAGGAAGAGGTAGGTCTTCAGATTTTTTAACTTCAAATGTATGTTAGGTTTTATTCAGAAACAATTTATAATAATCCTGTGATAATGGAGTTACTCGAGCTAGAGCTCATTATTTCTGTAAGTGAACATATTGCTCTGGTTTCTCAACATTCCTGAGCTGAGACTCTTCTGCCTTTTGTTCATTATTTATTTAAATACAGGGGAAAGTTTGTGTTTACTTTTCATACACGGTTGGATGTGAGTGAAGAAAAAGGGCTAGTGACGTCTGTGTGAAGGTCCAGGGGAAATTGAGGAATGCTGCCTGATGTCATGCTGCTTCAGCATTAACCACACGTTTCCTGACCGCCTGCTACATCTGAGGCGGAAACCTGTGTTTATTCTCTGGATGTTTTTTTTGGTTATTGTTATTCAAGCAGTAATGATTAGCGGTCTGCTTGTATTTATTTCAAATTGATTTATCAGGGCTACTGACTGGAACTGGAACAGAAACTTGTTCAGGAAACTTATTCATTCAGTCTGTTGGTTGAATCTCTGCTACAAAGCAGTCATGATTCCTCACGCTAGTCTTACCCTCAGGCACGAATGAAACACTGCCAACAGATAAACCTTCTGTTTACCAAGTCAGCAAACTGTACAAGCTGCTACACACACACAGTGTGTAAGTGTACATGAAGACGTCAGGGGCATTGTTGAACTGATCCACGCTATAAAAGTATCACACAATCTGATAAACACAAACACACAATCTGACACATCAATTCCCAGAAATGGTGTGATTTCTCTCTCTCACACACAGTCTGTGGTTATCTGCTCTCTGATTGAAGTTCCTCATAACTGAAAGGGTTTGTCTGAAGACATTTCTGTGTGTGTGTGTGTGTGTTCATGCATCCATTGTGTTAAGAGATTAAACAAACTATGTTACACACAGTAACACAGTAAACAAATCTGTTGTAAATCTCTGTAGTAACAGATTATTTGTTTACGTGCTGCTGGCAGTCTGAAGATTCCCCTATTCAGTTCCTGCAACACCCTGATGACTCAGCAACACACTGTGTGACACGCAGAAGATAGGATTCATTCAGCCCTGCATTTATCAGTGACACCAATAACTCTCCACTTTCTGACCTTTAAAAGTGTTTCTTAGTTAAAGTGAAGAAAAAAGGATGCATTATTATTCATGATCAAGACCTAGAGTATTTCATGTTCAACACCCAAATGACAGAAATGTTCATCTTTCATGTGGGTCAGGATCCGTTTGATCCGTTTGATCCGTTTGATCCGCGAGGAGTCTTTATAACTTGGTTCAAGCCACACAACCAGTTCCACAACATCACATCAGGTGATGTGACAGAAACCGTCACGAGCGTCTTCGCTAACGGCTCGAAAGTAAATGATTATTTATATCTAAGGTGTCAGATTTCCTGCAGGTCCCACGGATCTTTTTAGCCACTCAACAAACACGGATTAATTAAAAAACAAACAAACTATCGCCTGTGTCCCACACACACGTTCACACGAAAGACGTCTGCCAGTCAGTCAGTGGTTCAATGGGTTCATTCATTATTTCAAAATTTCTATTATCAGAATAAACTGAAAGCTTACTGATGTGCAGAAAATAAAATGGGCTTTCATTGCTTCATTGTTGTTTAGAACGCTAATCAGGTAAGTAATCACTTCTTCTTTTAGCTCAGCACTGGAATAGTTTCCATAGCTTCTGCTCCTGTTGCATAGGGGAAGTGGGTGTGGCCCGGTGTTGCAGAAGAGTCAGCACACCAAGAGCTTATCCTGTTTAATAATGAACTAATAAAAAAGTCCCACAGGAAAATCCAGATGTTTGTGTGTGTATTTATATTGTTTCATTAATGGTGATGATGTTGATGTAGTTGAAGACCGTGTTCTGGTCATCCTGGATTTTGATTGGCTGTCAGATAAAACCTTACCCATACATCGTCATGAACAAGTTTAACAACTTTTCTACCAAAATGACCAAGAGGAACCGTACAGCACTGAGGTCTCGAGATGGAGGACTCACAACAGGATGTGTACACACACCTGTACTGTAACTATACAGATTATATGATTAAACAACAAACATCTGTAACATGTCAACAAACATCTGTGGGAATGTAGTAAGTGGATGGTGTGTGTGTGTGTGTGTGTGTGTGTGTCTACTCTGGAGTCCAGGAAGTGAAGGAATATTAATATAATTATTTTAATGATTGTAGTGTTAAAGCAGCTTTCTGCTGAAAAAACAATAAAAATACCCCATCCCCCCAACACACACACACACACCCACACACACACGGATGGAGAGTTACACACTTTAATGGCCAAGTTTAAGTGAAAGAAAAAAATCATATGTTACAGTTATGATGGTGAAATAAAACATCTGTTAACCTCAAATCTACTACTGTCTTCACAACAGTACTGTTATATTATTATTATTATTATTATTATTATTATTATTAATATTATTAATAATAAAAGCATATAATATAATAATAATAGAGCATATAATATGTATAGATACACAGTTTATATCAGAGTGAGAGAAGATCAGAGACACAGAGAGGAAGTGCAGACAGAGTGTGTGTGGTGTAGATAAAAAAGTGCAGACGGAGTGTGTGTGGTGTAGATAAAAAAGTGCAGACGGAGTGTGTGTGGTGTAGATAAAAAAGTGCAGACGGAGTGTGTGTGGTGTAGATAAAAAAGTGCAGACGGAGTGTGTGTGGTGTAGATAAAAAGTGCAGACGGAGTGTGTGTGGTGTAGATAAAAAAGTGCAGACGGAGTGTGTGTGGTGTAGATAGAAAGTGCAGACGGAGTGTGTGTGGTGTAGATAAAAAGTGCAGACGGAGTGTGTGTGGTGTAGATAAAAAAGTGCAGACGGAGTGTGTGTGGTGTAGATAGAAAGTGCAGACGGAGTGTGTGTGGTGTAGATAGAAAGTGCAGACGGAGTGTGTGTGGTGTAGATAAAAAAGTGCAGACGGAGTGTGTGTGGTGTAGATAGAAAGTGCAGGCGGAGTGTGTGTGGTGTAGATAGAAAGTGCAGACGGAGTGTGTGTGGTGTAGATAGAAAGTGCAGACGGAGTGTGTGTGGTGTAGATAGAAAGTGCAGGCGGAGTGTGTGTGGTGTAGATAGAAAGTGCAGGCGGAGTGTGTGTGGTGTAGATAGAAAGTGCAGGCGGAGTGTGTGTGGTGTAGATAGAAAGTGCAGACGGAGTGTGTGTGGTGTAGATAGAAAGTGCAGACGGAGTGTGTGTGGTGTAGATAGAAAGTGCAGGCGGAGTGTGTGTGGTGTAGATAGAAAGTGCAGACGGAGTGTGTGTGGTGTAGATAGAAAGTGCAGACGGAGTGTGTGTGGTGTAGATAGAAAGTGCAGACGGAGTGTGTGTGGTGTAGATAGAAAGTGCAGACGGAGTGTGTGTGGTGTAGATAAAAAAGTGCAGACGGAGTGTGTGTGGTGTAGATAGAAAGTGCAGGCGGAGTGTGTGTGGTGTAGATAGAAAGTGCAGACGGAGTGTGTGTGGTGTAGATAGAAAGTGCAGACGGAGTGTGTGTGGTGTAGATAGAAAGTGCAGACGGAGTGTGTGTGGTGTAGATAGAAAGTGCAGGCGGAGTGTGTGTGGTGATGAGAAACTGACTGATGATTCACTCATCAGTCCGATTTCTGCATCTGTGCACAGCTGCATGTGACATCACAGCCTTTCCTAAGAAGTCCCCTCACGTGTCAGGGAAACTGATTCACGTCACGTTCCCTCCGTGTTCCGGGTCAACACCTCGCTGTTCATTGTGTTGTTTTGATTGACCTGACTGCAGAAAAGTCTGGAAAAGCTTCCACAGGTCCTGAGTGCAGTCTCAGCTTCTGACATTATTAATATGAGTTCAAGTTTCTCAGAAAGAGAAAAAAAAGAAGGAAAAGTAAAAAAGGATGAAAGGAAAGAGCACTACTAATCTACAGCCAGTGTAACTCTACATGATGCTCCATCACATCACATGCTGGAGTCCTGCTGAACCTCCTGAGGTACAGCCTGAGGTACAGCCTGAGGTACAGCCTGAGGTACAGCCTGAGGTACAGCCTGAGGTACAGCCTGAGGTACAGCCTGAGGTACAGCCTGGTACTCTCCGTCAGCAGGGTTAGCTTCAGGTCTGTTAGCACAGCGTTTGCTGTAATAAAGAGAGACACAAACATACAGAGGGATGAACCCATGTGCACTACAGCAGTACCCTAGCTGCCTACCTACGTAGTGCACTAGATGTGCGTTTATATTCACTTTACATGTAGCTGCACTACACAGGCTATGAACAGGACGGTTCATATAAAGTGGATTATGTTCACTACAGGAAGTGATTTGTTCTCAAGCTCCCTACTCCCTATTTAGTGCACTACACAAGGTGGGAAAATGATGAATTTTAATTTTTATTAAGTGTATTTATTAAAATCTTTATTAAAAGTGTATAATACAAACCTGCAGTATCCTAGTTTCTTGATGGTGATGATGATGATGATGAAGAAGATGATGATGACGACGACAGTGACAGAAATGATTGCAGTCTTGGGGTCTAGGTGAAAGTGAGAGTGAGAGTGGGTGTGAAATTTTCAGTCATGTAGTTTTTAACTTTAATGTTGTCCAGTCAGTCGCCGGCTTCTACAGCTCTTCTGAGGAATCGGACCAGACTCATCAGTTGAGTCTTGTACATTTACATTTCTGGCGTTTGGCAGACACCCTTATCGAGTGACTTACATTTTATCTCATTTGTATACAACTGAGGGTTAAGGGCCTTGCTCAGGGGCCCAGCAGTGGCAGCTCGGTGGACCTGGGATTTGAACAACCTTCTGGTCAGTAATTCAACATCTCAGCCACTAAGTTACCACATCCCCCACACATCCCCCACACATCTCCTACACATCCCCTACACATCCCCCACACATCTCCTACACATCCCCTACACATCCCCCACACATCTCCCACACATCCCCTACACATCCCCCACACATCCCCCACACATCCCCTACACATCCCCCACACATCCCCCACACATCCTCTACACATCCCCCACACATCCCCCACACATCCTCTACACATCCCCCACACATCCCCCACACATCCTCTACACATCCCCCACACATCCCCCACACATCCTCTACACATCCCCCACACATCCCCTACACATCCCCCACACATCCCCCACACATCCTCTACACATCCCCTACACATCCCCCACACATCCCCCACACATCCTCTACACATCCCCCACACATCCTCTACACATCCCCCTACACATCCCCCACACATCCCCCACACATCCCCTACACATCCTCTACACATCCCCCACACATCCCCCACACATCCTCTACACATCCCCCACACATCCCCCACACATCCTCTACACATCCCCCACACATCCCCTACACATCCCCCACACATCCCCCACACATCCCCTACACATCCCCCACACATCCTCTACACATCCCCCACACATCCCCCACACATCCCCCACACATCCCCTACACATCCTCTACACATCCCCCACACATCCCCCACACATCCTCTACACATCCCCCACACATCCCCCACACATCCTCTACACATCCCCCACACATCCTCTACACATCCCCCACACATCCCCCACACATCCCCCACACATCCGTGTGTGTCCATGACCCTGTCTCTGGTTCACTGGTCGTTCAAATCGTTTGGAAGTTCCCCCCAAAAATATGACCTTTACATGTCCCTGTCGGGGTTCAATGGTCTGCACTAGAAAAACATGAATGTGGTACTCGCCTCCGTCACCTCCACGTCCTCCGTCACCTCCACGTCCTCCGTCACCTCCACGTCCTCCGTCACCTGTCGCAGGTGTTAGAATATGTAGTGATCATTACTAAACCAAAGTGGCCAAGTGATGCCGTAAAGTTCAACAGTGCTCTAGTTTATGCAAATGAGTCTATATTAAAATGCGTGTTCAATTCTTTTTATTTCACTAATGGTGATGAAACTGTGACGTGTCTCACCTTCCTTCAGGTGATTCAAATTCCCAGAGTCGCACGGATCTGCAGGAAGAGAAACGGACGAGAGAAAATCTTCCCTCAGCAGCCTTTCTTTATTCTCGCTCTCTTTTCAAGTTAATTAATTGACAATTGCAGCTTGAACAAAAATCAAGTTACTGAGAAAAAATAAAGGCGTGTAAACTCCTGTGACTTCACCACATCAACCATCATTAAAAATCCTTTTCTTATTATTAGTGAAGTCTCGGTGAATGAGCTGTTGCTATGGAAACAATAAGGTATCAGAGCGAGAGCTGCTGTTGGATAGAATTAATCAACATCTGATGCACCAATCACAACTCGGAAGCAGTGAATAATAATAATAACAATAATAATAATAATAATAATAATAATAAGGACAAGAACGTACCTGCACACGGAATCGGAAATTTTCTGTTCATCTGTTTAAAAGTGTTAATAAGAGTGTTTGAGTGTATAACAGTGTGTAAGAGTGTATAACACTGATATTAATGTTAATGAATATTTTCTAATGAACACACCACTCTCTCCTGAGTCGTCGAGCTGAAGTCAACACCAGAGTAATTCTGGTGTAGAAGAATCCAGTCCACTCCAGAGTTGTGGACATAGTCATGGTTTATGCCGCCGTGCTCATCCTTTATGGCTGCGTTCTGTAAACACACACACACACACACACACACACACACACACGATAATTTTGAAGTTTTCGTGACAGTTTTGTCAGTGTGATTTTCAGTTTAAAATCAGCTTTATAGAGTTATTACTGTTTGTGTCTGCACCTCTGCATGTCCACTGCAAATGATCCAAAATGCAGCTGTGTGACTTTTCTCCCACTCCACCCCACTGCTGCTCCTCCACTAGCTTCCTGTAGCTGCATCAGATTCAAAACACTGATGGTTGTCTACAAAGCTAAGAATGGACCAGCTCCCTCTGACCTCTAAGCTCTTATTACTCCTCGCACTGACCCTCGCTCCCTCAGATCCACTACACTGTAAAAGGTAACACTTGTGCTTCCTTAAAATATATCAGTATGCTTTACTTCTAACTCATTATCCTGTTAATTTGACTAACATAATGTGAGTAATTCTTTTACATGAGATAATTATAATACTGTTAGGTAAGTAAACTGGACGTGAAACTTTGCGTCCCTGAGAGAAAAAGCAGACTGAGGTCTGCGCATACGCATCTCCGCTCTCTAGAACCTTCCACGTGGACTCGGGATCTGCAGACTGGAAGCAAAAGTTTTTTTACAGGTAAATTATTCAACATGAATTCATATTTATATTAATTTATATATGATTAGGTTTAATTTAATAATTTATCTTTATAGAAGTTGCTTTCGGCTGCTCCCTGTTCGGGGTCGCCACAGTGGACCGACTGGTCCGCACAACAACTTGGCACAGGTTTTACGCCGGATGCCCTTCCTGACGCAACCCTCCCATTTTTCCGGGCTTGGGACCGGCACTGCATCCAGTGGCTGGGGTTGAGGCATTGGCTGGAATCGAACCCGGGCCTTCCGCATGATAGGCGAGAAACCTACCACTGAGCCACCAATGCCCCTAGTAATAATTTATCTTTATATTTTGTACAAATACAGGCCACAGAGTTATAGCGTCATCTTAGGGGCACAGTAATAACTAATGTTAGCCAATATGAACCTTAGCCAGGTAGGCATAAGAAGGTAAAACGAATTCGCGTTCAAAAGAGAGCCCGTATATGTGATGAGGAGGTTAGCCAGGATTAATTGACGTTATTTTTCAAACGTAAAAGAGTACTTTAATGTAAAAAAATTCAGAAGACTCGTGACACACACCTGTCCTGTACATGCATTGCAAATGTATATACATATACGAGAAGAGTTGCAATGTGTGACGATGGTGTCCAGAAAATTAATAAAACCTTAGCAGTTTGTTTGTGCACGCAAAATAAACATTTGTACACGATAACGCCTTTAGATATTAAATAGTTTTTAGTACAGAGCCCCCTCTCCCCATCCATATCGTTCAAATCGCTTCAAACTGCTCTTGTTTTTGCACGCAGCATGTTTGTGCTCGCTCTTTCAGTTTTAGAGATTATCTTTATTTTTTACCAGGCCACATTAGAGCCCGTGATCTTCGTGATTTTTGTTTACAGGAAGAACAGAACCCGCGGTGTTGCTGCTAATGACGCGCGGACCGGGTGTTCACAAAAATGTTGGGTCGTGGTGACTTTATAATTTAATATTAGGAAAACTTTAACAGTTTATTCCCATTCGGATGGACATGTCTCATCCGCTCACGACCCTAACCCTAACCCTAACCCTAACATATCCTCCATATCACCAGATTCAAAACGGGAAATAGCGCGGTCCCCTGATAGCCATGTAATTGTTGAATTTGATCTCAGTCTGAAGTATAGCTCACGCTTGCTTGAGATTTGCGAATGGGAATGTGGACGTGTTGGCAGAACACTTGTGGAGATCCTCCATCAGGTTGAAACAAGGGTACACACTTATTTTCTCATTCTTTTCATGCAAGTACAGGAAATATTGCACATACTTGTTTCTTTTCACTTTTAGGTACAGCAAGCTAAAGCAGTCTAATCCAACAAAACTAAGCAGTCTAATCCAACAAGCTAAAGCAGTTTAATCCGATTATCCTCCAAAAAAACTGTTCTTTTTTACCCAAGATGTTTCAGAGGTGTTGATCCAACCGTATGCTTTATTTTGGAGGCTGTAGTTTCGGCTGCTGCTGTACTGTTGACAGGTGTTTCTACTATTTTGTCTACCCAGTTTCTATCAGCAAGATATAAAATACAGTTTGACGGCAGCACAAACTAAAACCTCCAAAATAATGAGTTGAAATGGTCTGAAGAAAAACTGAACATTATGACCTTCATTCAGCGAGTGATGCTAAACTTGGGAGTAGGAAATCTGAGGCCAAAACTTCAGAGCCTGAAAAACGCTCTTTTGCAGTAGTCCTCTATTCATCTGTCACTCAAACATCTGGAACTAGCCTCCACAGCATAAATCATACACGTACATTCAGGTGTAGATGGTTGATTTTGGTTGTTTTCACAGTGTGCACTGTTCTGATTTGTATCATACAGGTAGAAGGTTTATGTCTGTCATGAATATCCTGAATAAGATGGGATGTTTGGGCTATTTGGCTAGGGACACATCACAAGCAAAATGTTCAGATGGTCTATGAACAAATACAGTAAAAAGTGTTTTCTCCATATTCTGCAGTTATATAAAGTTTTACAGCTTTATTACAGGTAACAGGAGAACAGATCTCCTTGCTAACAATATTACATTTATAGGGTGTACTTAAAGAATCATTGTGTAATGTAGTTTTAGGAAATATTTGTCTTTGTTTTGAAATGTAAAATGTCCCCTATTTAAACAGAACACAGTGTGTGGATGTTTTTTCCCATATCACATTTACTTTGAGTTATATTTCAGTAAACAGAACATCTCTGGTAATTTCGGATAAGGCTTCTACGTTGATTTGTTTGAATTGTTTTGGGGTTTTTTCCACACACAATAACCTGAGTTTGTCAAACTGCAAGGGCATTGTGTTGAAATAAATAAAGAATTCTGGTCACTAATATTCCTTTGTTCTGCTTAATTACTTTTTCTAAGGCAATTGGTTTCCTAAATTCTGCTGAGTAAACTAAACTTTTTAGCTAAATGAAACTAACTTAGTTGACTTAAGTTGTGAACACTTAGTTAAGTGTCCCTGGCATTCACAACTTAAACAATCAATTAAGTGAAAAAAAGATTTTAGTAAACATAAGTAGATATTAAGTAAACAGAACTTTAAACTATTTGTTGTATATATTTAATTTTTTCAAGGCAATTGTTTTCCTAGATTTTCTTGAGTAAGGACAACTTGTCCAGATTTACAGTGTAGCACCCGTCCAGTAGTCCACCATCTCTCAGGGTCAGAGGTCAGTCTACATCTAGACTCTTCTCTGTTGTGCACCGAGCTGGTGGACCGAACTTCCCCTAGATGTCACTGACTGTGTTTAAAAGACAGATGAGCCAGCTCTTCCTGAAACTAGCTCTTATTTTCATTGTTTGCTTCATGTAGTGTTGACTGTAGATTTTTTTTAACGCTCAGTTTTTAGGGTGATGTCCTGTGACCTACTGAACCAGTGTGTCCACTGACGGAGACTGTAATATAATGTAATATAATGCACTGCTCTGTAGGAGCAGGGTTATTCCCCTCTGTCGGCAGTGAGTGTTTTGCTGAGTGTATTGTGTACTCACGTCTTTGCTCCATAAATTTTCAAACGTCACGGGGAAGTTCAGTGTGTAATTGGCCGAGCCGTTAGACAGCAGGACGAAACAACATGATGGCTCTGAAGATCGAGCTGGAGTCAACCACACCAGGAGCACACCTTCACAGGGAAAAAAAACACAGAAAAAAAAAAGCACGCATGAACTTACACACACACACCCCCCCACACACGCCCCCACACACCCCACCCCCACACACACACACACAAAAGCGCTCCACCTTTGATCGTTACTAAATTTCACTGCCATGCGCAGAACCTCATTACACACACACACACACGCACGCACGCGACACACACACACACCGAAAGATAACTATCTTTACATAAATGACAGGTTGTTTAAAGTGTTCAGTTTTTATGAAAGTCTGAATTCTGTCACGCTTTCATCCCATTCTCCGGAGCAGAATCAAATCTTTTGTACTCACAGCAGGCAAGAAGTTCCCTGATCAAGTCCATGCTGCTTCCTTCAGTCCGGTGTGTCTCCTACTGTGCTCACAGTGCTCTCGCTCTCTCTCTCTCTCTCCCTCCCTCCCTCTCTCCTTCCTCCTCTCTCTCTCTCTCTCTCTCTCTCCTCCCTCCCTTTTCTTTCTCGCTCTCTCTCTTGCTCGGTCCCCTCCCTTCCCTCATGAAGTTCCCCTTTTGGCATAATTGCTTAAATTCTGATGCACATATTGTAATATTCTTATGCTTTGTTAAGAGCCAATCAAATGCTTTTATAAAAGTCAGATACTGTGTTCCTATTGGCTGCGGTAGGTGTCTGTCAATCTAGGCAAATGAGTTTGGATGTCATTGAGTTTTTCCCTGAGTGTATCTTGTGGTCGTGTAATAAACCTTCATGCAGTGAACCCATCGTGCATCAGAGCCTCAATATACACTTTAATGGTATACAAAATATAACATGGTGTCAGAGTGAAAGGGTTATACAAAATGGATACTGCTGGAGTCCCGATGCCCACGATGAACTGGGAAGCAACTAATCTGCCTGAAGTCCCAGCAGCATGCGGAGCTGATGTTCAGCAGACGCTTAAAGAAAAAGGGTGAGGAGGAAAAATGCAGGATGAAAAATTCTCCTATGGGTCGGAGAAAAAGGCTGAGATATCTTTAATACATGGTCTTTATCTGCAGACGAAGCTAAGGTTTTACAGTGGTATTACGACCGCTTTACAGCATATGTTGAACCCAAAGCAAACGTGATATTTGCTCGTTATAAATTCCACGAGAAAATGCAGGGAGACCGACCTGTGGACCTGCGTCTGCTTGTCAAGGACTGGAATTATGGAAAGGCGACGAGATGATCCGCGATCGCATTGTTTTCGGGATACATTCACCCAAAGTGAGGGAGAAACTTTTGAATGCAGGCTCTGACTTAGGCAGGCTCTAGATATCTCTAGATCTCATGAGTTAGCTCAAGCACAGTTGAAAACCATCTCAAATAGTATGAGTACTTCACGTGAACATGCAGTGCACTCAGTTTTTCGCCACACGTCAAAAGAGCCGTTTCAAAGCATCATAATGCTAAATACACAAGAAAACACGTTGACAATCTGCAGCACAGAAATGCAAACTCAATGCACTCTAAAGGATGTGGTTACTGTGGAAATAAGCCTCACGTTAATCAATCTCTGTGTCCTGCAAAAGGAAACGTGCAAAATATGTGGCAAACTAAACCATTTTGCGAAAGTATGTCACTCAAACTGTGAAAAAACTGTCCATGCAATAAGCAGAGAAAGCACAGACCAGACTGAGGAGAGTCGAACTGTTTATTGACTCAGTAACACAAGGAAGAAAAAGCTCAGACACTGAACAAGCCTTTGTAAACATTACAGTAGGCCCCAAACAGCTTGAAATTCGGTTCAAATTGGACACTGGATCCTCTGCTAATGCTGCGGTAAAAGACATGGAGCCACCCAAAGATAAAGGAGAACTCGAGACAGTGCTGGGCATGATTAATTACCTCTCTAAATTTGCACCTGGCCTCACTGATGTCAGCACACCACTACGAGAGCTCTTGAAGGAGTCAAGTGAGTTTCTCTGGGATGCGCAGCATAACTGGGATTCTCTGGGATGCCCAGGTGAATGTCCTCCTCCTCGCCTCTGATTCTGGTGCCCTCAGCCTTCTGGTCCTTTTGGACCTGAGTTCAGCATTCGATACCGTCTGCCACTCTGTACTTTTGTCACGTTTGTCTGCGATCGGCATTTCTGAAACGGCTTTACAATGGCTAAACTCATATCTCACAGACAGGCAACAGTTCATTAGCATTGACAAATTCAATTCTCATTCTGTCGCCTTCTCCCGTGGAGTGCCTCAAGGATCTGTCCTTGGTCCACTTTTATTCTTAATCTACACACTTCCTCTAGGTCAGATCATCTGGCGCCATGGCTTCAATTTTCATAGTTATGCTGACGACACACAAATTTATTTTACTGTACAACCTAACTCTGTTTTTCCTTCCCCTTCCTTAACATCTTGCTTACATGATCTCAAAATATGGATGGCTCAAAACTACTTAATGTTGAATATGGAAAAAACTGAAATCCTGCTAGTAGCCCCTAAATCCCTTGATCTCCCCCAACATGACTTTTCTATTAACATTGACGGTGTTCTGGTTCAACCCTCTTCCACTATACGAAACCTTGGTGTGTTGTTTGACTCTAGGCTATGTTTGAACTCCACATCAATCAGCTTGTCAAGTCCTGTTTTTTCCATCTTCGCAACATTGTCCGTTTAAGACCTTCACTAAATCTCAAAGATGCAGAAACTGTGGTTCACACTTTCATAACTTCACGTCTTGATTATTGTAACTCCTTGCTTTATGGTCTACCCAAAAAAGTCATAAATCGCTTGCAGTTCATGCAGAATTCAGCTGCTCGGGCCCTCACTTTTACCAAAAAAATCAGCTCACATCACTCCTGTCTTACAGCAACTACATTGGCTCCCTGTTAGTTACCGCATCCAGTTTAAGATTCTTACTCTAGTTTTCAAGGCTCGTCATGGTTTAGCACCTTCCTATCTCTGCGAAATGATTACCCCCTATGTCCCAGTCCGTACTCTGAGATCGAGCTCTGAAAACTTGCTCGCAGTACCCAAGTTCCGTCTATCTAGTGTGGGTGGTAGGGCTTTCAGTATATCAGCTTCTAAGCTCTGGAACAATCTACCACAGGACCTTCATGATGTCACTTCTCTTCAGACCTTTAAAACTGCCCTCAAAACTCATTTATTCACTTTATGTTTTGTTAATTGAATGTCTGTCTCAATTTTCCAGTACTATGTTTGTTTTTGTAAGTTTACTGTAGATTAACCTTCTTTGTCTGTTCCATCTGGATGATTACATGTTGTATACTGACTATATACTTATATGTATTCATTTTATATAGCAACTTGGTGTAAAGCGTCCTTGGGTTCCTGAAAGGCGCTAAATAAATAAAACATATTATTATTATTATTATTATTATTATTTTTAAAACAGAGCTTTCAGTAGAATAAAAGAGTTGCTTACATGTGAACCAGGCCCAGTCTTAGCATATTTTGATCCTCTCAAAGAGCTCAGGCTACAGGTTGACGCCTCCAAATATGGACTTGGGGCAGTGCTGCTTCAAGACGAAAGACCCATTGCATATGCATCTAAGTCTCTCCCTGAAAGTGAAATCAATTATGCTCAAATTGAGGAGCTTTTTGCTATATCTATGGCCGCCAAATCGTCATCGAAAGTGACCACAAGCCCTTAGAGTCAATAATGAGAAAACCCTTGGCATGTGTTCTCCCAAGACTACAGAGGATGATCCTGCAGCTCCAAAAGTACAGCTTCACCATTGTATATTGACCGGGCAAGGGCATCCCAGTTGCTGACACGCTTTCTAGAAAATCACTGCGAGATCAAGATATGAGCCTTTCTGAAGGCATGGACATTCAAGTGCACACTGTGTACAGCAGCCTTCCCATCAGTTACTCAAAGCTGGATGAAATTAGAATGGAAACGGAAAAGGACCCCCAGTTCCTGAAATTAAAAGAAGTCATACAAGGAGGCTGGCCTGAGGAAAGGAGGAAATGCCTGATGAGTGTGTCAGAATTCTGGAATCACCGCGATGAGCTTTCATACCTGCATGGCATGATTTTTAAAGGTGACAAGATTGTAATTCCCACAAGTCTTCGTCCAGCCATGTTATCACGGATACACGCCAGTCACCTAGGCATTGAGAAATGCAAGCGGAGGGCCCGTGACATCATGTTCTGGCCTGGGATGGGAAAAGAAATAGAGAACATCATCAGCAAATGTTCAATCTGCCTCACAAACACCAAAGAGCCCATGATCAGTCACAAAATCCCAGATAGGCCATGGCAAATAGTGGCTACTGATTTGTTTACCTGGAACAGTGAGGACTATCTTGTGACAGTTGACTATTACAGCAGATATTTTGAGCTGGACAGACTCAACTTCAGCACAACTTCTGTGATACACAAACTAAAATCTGCTTTTGCACGACATGGGATCCCAGAGACTGTCATCTCAGACAATGGGCCCCAATATAGCTCGGGTGAGTTTGAATCATTTGCTAGAGCATGGGAATTTACACATACCACCACAAGCCCATACTAACCACAGAGCAGTGGATTAGCAGAGAAATTTGTGCGCACTGCAAAAATGTTGCTGGAGAAAGCAAAGGCTGATAAAAGTGACCCATACCTCAGTCTCCTGGAATATCGCAACAGCCCAGTTTCAAGTCCCCGTCTCATCTGTTAATGAGTCGTCGCCTCCAGTCAACCCTTCCCAATACTAATCAGCAACTCCTGCCAAAATTTGTCAGCTGAAAGCATGTCAGATCAAAAAGAATGCACCAACAACAGCATCAACAGAGATACTATGACAGATCAGCTACCTCAGCTTAATGAAGGACAGGCAGACAGAGTACAGGAACGAGGATACTGGAAGCCAGCTACTGTCATCAGGGCAGCCAATACTGAGAGATCATATCATGTGCGTACCTCTGATGGACTGGTGTATCGACGAAACAGACATCACCTCATGGACACGCAAGAACCTCAAAGTAATGACTCTAATGTTGCGTTAAGGGATGCTGATGATGAGTCATGTTCAACACTGGGCATTGACACTTCACATACAGCTGATTGCACTAATGATTCTCCCAAAGTCACCACTTTACGGACGCCAGATTAAGCCCAGAGTTATCCTGGATTTGTGAATGTGCAAGGGTGTAGGCGGATCGCTGCCCTTTAAAAGAAAGAGTGTACATTATGTTCATTATAGTTGTTGTTTGTTTTGTAGGCATGCCAATTTATACATATGTGAATGCTCTCAGTATGTTCGTGCTTAGGTTAATAGTTCATTAGAACACTACTTGGCATGAAACAGCTGAATGTTTCTTTCATTAATATTCAGAGTAATATTTTGTCTCATTCAGAAAAAAGGAGATGTAATATTCTTATGCTTTGTTAAGAGCCAATCAAATGCTATATAAAAGTCAGATACTGTGTTCCTATTGGCTGCGGTAGGTGTCTGTCAATCTAGGCAAATGAGTTTGGAAGTTTAGGTTGTGCACTGTTTGGATGTCATTGAGTTTTTCCCTGAGTGTATCTTGTGGTCGCGTAATAAACCTCCATGCAGTGAACCCATCGTGCATCAGAGCCTCAATATACACTTTAATGGTATACAAAATATAACACAGATAAATAAGGATTCACTATTTCCTTATAGATATATATATAAAATAAGGAAACTACAGACTGCCTCGACTCCGATTCCACTCCACGGTACACATCAGAGAGAGTTCATTCCCCAAAAGGCTTAAATATCTTAAAGAGATTGTTTAATTCAGTTCAGTTTATTTGTATGGCACTTGTAACAATGGACATTATTTTTTAAAGCAGCTTTACTTAACATTTACAACACTTAATCAACCATTAGTAATGGAACAGCAGCAGGACATTAAGGACCATCACCGTGTATGTGACCATGATGACCATTTAAAGACATCCGGCTAGACCAATAGTATCACCCTGCCACCTGGATGATACTCCGACCTTACACTCAACTAACATTTAAGTGAAACTCATTTAAATTGCAAATGTTTGGGCAGGATTTGCCTGCGTTGTTTTTGAGTCCAATGAACCCAAGGTACTTCAGGTATTTTGTCACTGCTTCTCTCTCTCTCTCTCTCTCACTCACTCACACACACACACACACACACACACACACAATTAAAGTACAACATAATCTAGACAGTTAAAGTTAAAAGCTTCATCTCAGTACTGCTTCCTGTATCGCGTTCAGCCGTGGAAGAGAAGTAACTGGTCAGATGTCTAGTGGTGACTAACCTCAGGGTCAGTGCCAAAACCTTTACATCTGACATTTAACTAATTACCTCCCATGAATATCGCTGACAGATATAAACCAAGCTTCTGTTCATTTGTTTTCCTTCCTAGATGTTGCATTATTGTGGTCCCACTGAGACCATAAAGTTATTAAAGCACATAATGGAGAACCTCGCTAATGGAGAACCTCGCTTTCCCCAAGAGGCTACGTGTAAGTGCAGACAGTGTGTGTAGGAGCTACAGACGCATTTCTGTTACAAGAGACAGACTGGGAGAGGAAAGGGGAGTTATAGACTGGATAATGTCTGCACATCAGAAATTCATCGACTAGTTTCAGGTCATGTGTGTTTATTTTTTTAACTAAAATTGTGCTGGAATTTTTGCTGAAACCTGGCAACCCTGTGTAATGGCTTTAGCTTGAACACAACTGATTCAGTGAAAAAAATCAGAAAATAAGCTGCTAGATCGGAGGCTGGATGGTGTTGAATCTCAGCTGCCTATTAGTTCCTCTAAATATTCACTAGCAGAAGCCTGTAGCTATAAGATGAGTGTGTGTGTGTGATAAAGTCCCTACGTCATGATGCAGTCCACATTTAAAGCCATGTAAAGTATCTGTTCCTCATGCTGTGTTTGTATGAAAGCCATGTAAAGGATCTGTTCCTCATGCACAGCTTAAAATTGTATGCGTCATTCGTCCAGATAATGGTCATGGTGCCATATAAGGAATCCTTATATGAATGTAACACTGGGTTCCAGGAAACCACACAGGAAACCATACAGTCTATTCTCCTCGTTTATTGAAGTGTAGTGTGTAACCTCTATCACTCATCAGACCGAACAAGTTCATTTTCACCAGCTCACACTTGATTTCCAGTCAAGACCTTGGCAGTTTTCCTGTCACCTGCTTCTTCTTAAACCTGGAGGTGAAAGTGAAAGAAAACATTGAGGAGGGTGAGCCGTAAAGCCGGAGTCAGTGTGTAGAACGGTTCTGATGATTTATTCTGAAATAAATCAGTTTTCACACTTGTTCAAAACAAAAACATTTTCCTGCTGAGTCTCTAAATGCTAAGCAGCAATGTCTAAGACAGTGAAGCCAGGTGAACATCGCTGAGCCATCTTCAAATCTAAATCAGAAGTACTCACTCCATGCAAGCACTACTGCTAATAATAATAATAATGACAGAGCTGACATGAACACTGAACATGAATATTCACCGTAACTTTTGGAAGTTCGTGAGCATAACATTAGCTAATGTAAACTAGCTGACATGCTGGGTTGCCAGAGTTGTTTTAATCACAGACTGGGATCATTTTGAAGCAAGGTTGTGTTTAGAAAAAGCAAGCATGACTGTGAGGAAGAGGGAAGGAGGGATTCTGGATTATGAAGTAGATTATGGTTCCTTTACACTGCCGTGTCTGTCCACTTTTTTTTTTATTTCTACTTCCTGTCTATTACACCTGTAACAAAATCTTACAGATGATGACGATGGCGACAACGATGACGGCGATGATGATGATGAGAATGACCGAGACATTGGATGGAGGGGTCGGTTCAGGGACTGTGAGAGAGAGAGAGAGACAACAGTATAAAGGAAAAACTAATAAATGTAATAAATGGTGATGAAACTGTGTCTCAACTTCATTCGCAGGATTCTTACCTCCTCCAGGTTCGCACTGATCTGCAGGAAGAAAAATGAACATAAAAGAATATTTTACAAACTGGAGATGAGATGTTTCACTGTGGTGGTCTGAAGCTCATCAGTGTTCAGATCTCCTCTTGTTCTCTCTGATTATATCTCTTACAGGAGAAACAGTAACCTGCAGCTACTACAGCACATGGCAAACATCCACAAGTACTGATACATAACTACCTACAGTAACTACTGAACTACTCACTACTGAGGATTCAGTACCAAACGACTCACACTACTGAGGATTCAGTACCAAACGACTCACACTACTGAGGATTCAGTACCAAACGACTCGCACTACTGAGGATTCAGTTCCAAACGACTCACACTACTGAGGATTCAGTGCCAAACGACTCACACTACTGAGGATTCAGTGCCAAACGACTCACACTACTGAGGATTCAGTACCAAACGACTCACACTACTGAGGATTCAGTACCAAATGTGTTCACTTTGCAAGTACTCTCATGAATATGATAAATCATTGTCATTTATTTTCAGGAGGTCTTTTAGAGCGAGCCAGATACAAATAGTTAGAAGAACGTACCTGTGCACTGAAGTGAGTTCACCTGTTTAAATGCATTAATAAAAGAGTGTGTAAGAGTGTATAACAGTGATATGCAGTGTTTATGTAAATCATTCATTCATTCATTGTGTACCGCTTATCCGATATCCCCATCGCAGGGCACACACACACACACACACACACTAAGGACAATTTAGAGATGCCAATCAACCTACCATGCATGTCTTTGGACCGGGGGAGGAAACCCCCGAGGGCAGAACATGCAAACGCCACACACACGGCAGAGGCAGGAATCGAACCCCCAACCCTGGAGGTGTGAGGCAAACATGCTAACCACTAAGCCACCGCACCCCCTAAAGCAGAACTAATGAAGTTACCTGGTACCTGGATCCATACACCTGAAGTTAATCCCAGAGAAGTTCCCGGTAAGAAGAATCCAGTTGGGTCCATAGTCAAGGACAATACTGTTATTCACATTGCCATGCTCATCCTTTATGGGTGTTTTCTACACACACACACACACACACACACACACACACACACACCTATGTACATTAAACAGGTTTCTATCAGAAGCATAAAGACTGAGTTGAATAATGTATTAAAGATGAAGGCAGTGTGCTCACCTCTCTGTTCCACATGTTCCTGCAGCGTTCTCCGGTACTCACTCTGTACATCACTGACTTGTTGGTGAAGCTTTCAACACAACACTGAGGAGGAACTTCAGAGAGAGTCCAGTTCATACAGAAAATCACCAAACCTACACATGAGAGGCAGAAACAAGTGTGAGAACAGCAGGACAAACTCAGAGCCCCACACACACACACACACACACACACACACACACACACACACACACACACACACACACACAAGAACAAAAAGGAACTCTTCAGAGCAGGATGCTTAGAGCAGCCCATAAATCTAAAGCACCGTGCTGATGGAGCAAAAGTTCGAACTTCCACGTCCTTTCATCTACACCTCTAAAGCTAAATAAAGTTCATGTCATACTCACATGAAATGTAAAGTTTCCTGATCGTGTACATCCTGTCTGCAGCCTGGCCCGAGAGAGAGAGAGAGTGTGTGTGTGTACAGAGTGTCTCTGTGGAAAGGGTGTGTGTGTGTGTGTGGAGGAGTGGCAGCAGGAGGAGATGTACTCTGCAGAGTTGCTGGCCTGGGGGAAGTATTACAAGGAGAATTATTAAGTGGAAATGAATTAAGTGAAGGAGTGTGAAGTGAAGGAGTGTGAAGTGAAGGAGTGTGAAGTGGAGAAGTGTGAAGTGGAGAAGTGTGAAGTGGAGAAGTGTGAAGTGGAGAAGTGTGAAGTGGAGGAGTGTGAAGTGGAGGAGTGTGAAGTGGAGGAGTGTGAAGTGGAGAAGTGTGAAGTGGAGAAGTGTGAAGTGGAGGAGTGTGAAGTGGAGGAGTGTGAAGTGGAGGAGTGTGAAGTGGAGGAGTGTGAAGTGGAGGAGTGTGAAGTGGAGAAGTGTGAAGTGGAGGAGTGTGAAGTGGAGGAGTGTGAAGTGGAGGAGTGTGAAGTGGAGGAGTGTGAAGTGGAGGAGTGTGAAGTGGAGGAGTGTGAAGTGGAGGAGTGTGAAGTGGAGAAGTGTGAAGTGGAGGAGTGTGAAGTGGAGGAGTGTGAAGTGGAGGAGTGTGAAGTGGAGGAGTGTGAAGTGGAGGAGTGTGAAGTGGAGGAGTGTGGTCTCTGCTTTTTCTAGAAAGAAAACAGGATGAGTTGAGATCTAAAACGTACAATTCTAAACAATCAAAATGACAAAAAATATCCTGCTGGCAGTGGAGCTGGAAGAGAGCCAGTGTTGTGAGTGTGTCGAGTCACACGAGTCTTCAGGGACATACAACAATACATAGCTGCTGCTCAGGACTTTTACATCTTTCACAGGACATGGCGAGAGTTAAGAACCAGCTTCTAATAGAAACCCTTGTGTGAGATACAGAGAGTCGGACACACAAGGACACACACCGGGACAACTAGCCTGTCATAGTAGTCATAGCCATGGAGCAGGGACTCAGTCATAACCATGGGGCAGGGACTCAGTCATAACCATGGAGCAGGGACTCAGTGGACAAACAGAAGAAAGAGAGAAAACCTGGTGCAACTGAGTTCGTCTCTCTCAAGTAATAAAACAAAACCCCAGATATTACTCAGATGAGAAAAACGCACTCACACCGTGTGTGTGTGTGTGTGTGTGTGTGTGTGTGTGTGTGTGTGTGTGTGTGTGTTTTTGTTTTTCTTCACAGGCTGAAACTCACCTCTATTTAGAAAAATGAACTCAGGCATTTGGGGGAAAGACAAACAGATAAAGAAATATTTGAAGTCAAAGGCACGCCGCTGCTACACTGTACCACACTGTCCAGCCCTGAGAATGTGGAATATGTATTGGTACAAACCCGATTCCAAAAAAGTTGGGACACTGTACAAATTGTGAATAAAAACAGAATGCAATGATGTGGAAGTTTCAAATTTCAATATTTTATTCAGAATACAACATAGATGACATATCAAATGTTTAAACTGAGAAAATGGATCATTTTAAGGGAAAAATAAGTTGATTTTAAATTTCATGGCATCAACACATCTCAAAAAAGTTGGGACAAGGCCATGTTTCCCACTGTGTGGCATCCCCTCTTCTTTTTATAACAGTCTGCAAACGTCTGGGGACTGAGGAGACAAGTTGCTCAAGTTTAGGAATAGGAATGTTGTCCCATTCTTGTCTAATACAGGCTTCTAGTTGCTCAACTGTCTTAGGTCTTCTTTGTCGCATCTTCCTCTTTATGATGCGCCAAATGTTTTCTATGGGTGAAAGATCTGGACTGCAGGCCGGCCATTTCAGTACCGGGATCCTTCTTCTACCCAGCCATGATGTTGTAATTGATGCAGTATGTGGTCTGGCATTGTCATGTTGGAAAATGCAAGGTCTTCCCTGAAAGAGACGACGTCTGGATGGGAGCATATGTTGTTCTAGAACTTGGATATACCTTTCAGCATTGATGGTGCCTTTCCAGATGTGTAAGCTGCCCATGCCACACGCACTCATGCAACCCCATACCATCAGAGATGCAGGCTTCTGAACCGAGCGCTGATAACAACTCGGGTTGTCCTTGTCCTCTTTAGTCCGGATGACATGGCGTCCCGGTTTTCCAAAAAGAACTTCAAATTTTGATTGGTCTGACCACAGAACAGTTTTCCACTTTGCCACAGTCCATTTTAAATGGATCATGTTTAGATATGGCTTCTTTTTTGACCTATAGAGTTTTAGCCGGCGACGGCGAATGGCCCGGTGGATTGTGTTCACCGACAATGTTTTCTGGAAGTATTCCTGAGCCCATGTTGTGATTTCCATTACAGTAGCATTCCTGTATGTGATGCAGTGTCGTCTAAGGGCCCGAAGATCACGGGCATCCAGTATGGTTTTCCGGCCTCGACCCTTACGCACAGAGATTGTTCCAGATTCTCTGAATCTTTGGATGATATTATGCACTGTAGATGATGAGAACTTCAAACTCTTTGCAATTTTTTCTCTGAGAAACTCCTTTCTGATATTGCTCCACTATTTTTGGCCGCAGCATTGGGGGAATTGGTGATCCTCTGTCCATCTTGACTTCTGAGAGACACTGCCACTCTGAGAGGCTCTTTTTATACCCAATCATGTTGCCAATTGACCTAATAAGTTGCAGATTGGTCCTCCAGCTGTTCCTTATATGTACATTTAACTTTTCCGGCCTCTTATTGCTACCTGCCCCAACTTTTTTGGAATGTGTAGCTCTCATGAAATCCAAAATGAGCCAATATTTGGCATGACATTTCAAAATGTCTCACTTTCAACATTTGATATGTTATCTATATTCTATTGTGAATAAAATATAAGTTTATGAGATTTGTAAATTATTGCATTCCTTTTTTATTCACAATTTGTACAGTGTCCCAACTTTTTTGGAATCGGGTTTGTAGATGGACCACACTGTCAGTCATTTTACAGACACACCCAAATAACATCCCTTACCTCCACCCACTTCTCCGAATGAAGTGTGACGTGAGGCTCAAGCGGCTGTAACAAATGGAAGAGAAGGAAATGAATCTGAATGGAATATAAAATGTGTTCCAGATGATTTTACAATACAGTCCTTTATTTGTCATCCATTACACACGTCACTTTAGTGCAGTTCCTTCACCAAACCTGTTTGACATGTAGCATGATTTCAGCTAGGGGTAACTACAGACAAAATGCACACAGTAAATGTCATATTGAAGATTTTCTAAACAGTGTGGTCAGTTTACTGTCTTCGTACATTATGTAGAATATAGATAGATCATTTTATACCTAAAAGAATAATTTAATCCAGTAGGACAGAAAGAACAGAAAGATTCCTGAAATAAACAGTGTTCCTTCACATGGAAAGAGTCGGCATGTACATAAACATTTCAGAAATGTCTCATGTAATGTAGTCTGATTCATGATGGGAGAGCTGAATACACACTTTAGAAGCAGCCAACCCCGGACTCGGGCCCTGACCCTAACCCCAACACTAACCCCGATTCCAACCCCGGACTCGGGCCCTGACCCTAACCCCAACACTAACCCCCCTGATTCCAACCCCGGCCCCCATTTAAAAAAAAGGCCCAGGTCTGTGGTCCCTAAACCAGGGGAGTAAATACACCACACACCAAAGATTGTAAAATTTTCCCCAACAAAAATCAAGACTAGTCATCCCTACGAAAATAAATAAAGCACATTGCATTGTGGTGGAATTGCAGTGGTTTTGAACACACTTGAGTTTGATGTGGATAATAACACTTAATACTATAGCACTCCTGGTTAAAGGGATGACTCATCTTGACTTCCTTGTGGATAAAACCCAACCCCCATACCACAATAGCACTTATACAACTACCACAAATTTATAGAGCCTTAACCCCAACCCTAACCCCAAACCTCAACCCTAACCCAAACTCTGACCCCTCCACCCCCAGTCCAAAATAAAAGACTACCCTAGGATAAGACCACTGGACCTGACCATGGCACAATAACCCAGAGGGAGTGATAAGAATCTATAGGGAGAGCCTGTGCTAATTTAACTCATATAAGAGCTATATAAAAATAAATATTCATAAACCTAACCCCAACCTTTAATTAGACACTCAGCTCAAACCTCCCACCATGACATGTAACTGAACCTCCACCTGAGATCTGAGATATTGTTAATAAACCAAGATGTGGACCTAACTTGGGGAAAGCTGCATTGAGCTACTGTCCTAGCATTTAGTACTCTTCCTGTATTTTTATTATGATTTATTAAAATTAAAATAATTAATAATTGATAAATGAATAAAAAATGTATTCATTATGTACTTCAATTTAATTGACACATTTTTAATGGATTCCTGGTCTTTTATTTCACTTGCTGTTAATGTTCTGGCAGGCACGATTCATTTAATTGTCTAAATTATTATTGTCTATTAGGAATAATAACCATAATTGGGAGTTCTGAAAATAGTCCCTTTGTGGAAGAGTAACTCTTCCTCAGCTTTTTTTTAACCTTTTGAAAGAAATATAGTGTGCCTGTGCCCTGAGGAGTAACTACTGGATATGTGATGATTTTATTTTTCCCCTAACCCTGAATCTACCAACATGGAGAACACTCTCTGAGGAAGTCCATACATGTTTATTATCCACAGAATCACCTTTACACAAAGTGTCCAAACACACATGACGCAGAGACAAATCATCTTCAGCAAGAAATATTACTGACCTAATGAACATCCAGTGGAACAGAAATCTGACAAATCAAAGGCTTAGAGGAATTATATAATATTTCATATTTGTTGACAAGTTTTTTAAGCCACATGTCATTTTATTAAACACATTGTTATGAAAGCAATATTATATTATACATTATGGTTGATTTATAGATGCTTAAGCATTACAGTAATATTTAATATTTTTACTCGCTGCACGTGAGTGTTATATATCAGTAATATAGTGTGTATATAAACATATGGAAAAAGTATTGGGACACACCTCCTAATTATTCATCCAATCAGACCCACTGCCATGGGTATATCAGATCAAGCACCTGTCAATCAAGCGCCTTCATTTACATCGTCTGTGGAAAATATTGGCCGTTCTGTAGAGGTCAGTGAATTCACGCCATGGCACTGTGACTGGATGCAGCTGTGCTTTAGCATGACCAGACGTTCTGGACAATGCTATGCTTTCTGGGAAGTTTAGGGAACACCCCTTTCTATTCCAGCTGGACTGTATCCCCCCCAACAAGGTCCATACAGACAGGCTGATGAACTGGAATGGAGCCAGGCCTTCTTATCTCCTCTGCAGGATAAAGGGGTAAATTCCCACAGAAACACTCCAAAGTCTTATGGAAGCCTGGGCCGAGGTGACCAGATCACCATGAATATAGAGTGTGATGTCAGTCCCTGTTAGTGTAATGCGCACCAGTCCCAATACTGTTCTCCATATATATATAAAATATTTTATATATAAATTTATATATATATATACAGTGGTGTGAAAAAGTGTTGGTTCCTGATGTCTTATGTTTTTGCATGTTTGTCACACTTTAATGTTTCAGATAATCAAACACATTTAAATATTAGTGAAAGATAACACAAGTAAACACATCATGCAGTTTTTAAATGAAGGTTTTTATTATTAAGGGAAAACACAATCCAAAACTACATGGCCCTGTGTGAAAAAGTGTTTGCCCCCTAAGCCTAATAACTGGTTGGTCCACCCTTAGCAGCAACAACTGCAATCAAGCGTTTTCCATAACTTGCACTGAGTCTGTTACAGCACTGTGTACTTCACTTTGTCAGGCAGGTCCTATTTCAGTGAGTTCTTGATTGTGAACAGGTGTGGCAGTAATCAGGCCTGGGTGTGGCTAGAGAAATTGAACTCAGGTGTGATAAACCACAGTTAAGTTATGGGGTTTTTTTTTTGGGGGGGGGGGGTACACTTTCTGTGTACACTTTCACACAGGGCCATGTAGTTTTGGATTTAGTTTTCCCTTAATAATAAAAACCTTCATTTAAAAACTGCATGATGTGTTTACTTGTGTTATCTTTGACTAATATTTAAATGTGTTTGATTATCTGAAACATTAAAGTGTGACAAACATGCAAAAAAATAAGACATCAGGACCAACACTTTTTCACACCACTGTGTATACTAAACAAATAAATAAATATTCAGTGATTAGGTATCTGTGTACTAATCATCTGCTCTCTCTAGTGATCTGTATGGTTCTGGTCCTGGTTCTGGTCCTGACTCAGCATTGTGGGACACTGCATTTCAGCATCAGTAGAGTGACGGCTCCTGTAACATACAGAGAAACAGAGACGGTTTATTCACTGATAAATAAATTTATTACTAAAACACACACTGCAGAAAACAGTGGCCCCTACACCTTATCTAGTACACTACATTATCTAGTACACTACATTATCTAGTACACTACATTATCTAGTACACTAGTTAAGGGTGATTTGGGGGGTGTTTATTGTGTGTGTGTGTGTGTGTGTGTGTGTGTGTGTGTGTGTGTGTGTGTGTGTGTGTGTGTGTGTGTTGTACCTTTTACAGTACGTGTATACGAAGAAACCAATGAGAGCGAGGAGTACGGTGAAGAGGATAACCATAATGATGATGATTGCGAATGAAGAGATCCTGCCATCTGAGGGAGGGAGAGAGAGAGAGAGAGAGAGAGAGAGAGAGAGAGAGAGAGAGAGAGAGACACTATACATTAATACACAACACACAGTCAGGGTAACAAAGCTAAACTAAACTTTTCAGGTTCTTGTGTTTTGTGAGTTTTTTAGAGACGTGGAGAAGAGCCATGAGAGTAAATGTAACTGAAGCAGTACCTGAAGTCCTGATGTGGGAGGGTTTACACGGATCTGCAGGAACAAAAACAGAATATATTCATTATAATATTTTAAAGTTAAAAAAAAAATCTTTCAGCCTTTCACCCCAGCTCATTTTGACCAAATATCCAAATCTTTATTTAGTTGCAAAACACTGATCACGCTGAGGTCCTGATCACACGGCTCTCTGTAAGCAGTGCAAACGTTTCATCCCCCATTTTTTTCTGTGTGCAAACAATAAAACTGTAAAGCAAAATGTATCTTAACAGTTTTAAAGAAAACCTATATACACAGATCAGCCATAACATTATGACCACATGCCTACACTAATATTGTGTCCGTCCCCCTTTTGCTGCCAGAACAGTCCTGACCCGTCGAGGCATGGACTCCACTAGATCCCTGAAGGTGTGCTGTGGGATCTGGCACCAAGATGTTAGCAGCAGATCCTTTAAGTCCTGTAAGTTGTGAGGTGGGGTCTCCATGGATCGGACTTGTTTGTCCAGCACATCCCACAGATGCTGGATTGGATTGAGATCTGGGAATTTGGAGGCGGAGTCAACACCTCAAACTGGTTGTTGTGGTCATCAAACCATTCTGCAAGCCACCTTCTTCCATTGCTCTGTGGTCCAGTTCTGATGCTCACGTGCCCATTTACATGGTGTACAGGGTCAGCATGGTCACCCTAACCAGTCTGCAGCTATGCGGCCCCATACTCAACAAACTGTAACGCACTGTGTATTCTGACACCTTTCTATCAGAACCAGCATTAACTTCATCAGCAATTTGAGCAACAGTAGCTCGTCTGTTGGATCGGACCACACGTGCCAGCCTTCACTCCCCACGTGCATCAATGAGCCTCAGCCGCCCATGACCCTGTCTCCGGTTCACCACTGTTCCTTCCTTGGACCACTTTTGATAGATACTGACCACTGCAGACCGGGAACACCCCACAAGAGCTGCAGTTTTGGAGATGTTCTGATCCAGTGGTCTAGCCATCACAATTTGGCCCTTCGTCAAACTCGCTCAAATCTTTACGCTTGTCCATTTTTCCTGTTTCTAACACATCAACTTTGAGGACAAAATGTTCACTTGCTGCCTAATATATCCCACCCACTAACAGGTGCCATGATGAGGAGATCATCAGTCTCATTCACTTCACCTGGCACTGCTCACAGTGTTATGGCTGATCACTGTATGATGTAATTAAAATGTTTGCTGCACTACAATGAAAGCGTCATGAGGAGTTCTCATGCATGTCTCTTATCGGATGTTGGTCTGATCTTGCTTCACACGCACATACAGAAGTCATTGCTCTGAATTAAGTCTGGATTTGTTACAGTGATTTGTTACTCGTTCTTCGCTAAGGCTAATAAAAACTTTTGCACAATGTATGAGTCACCATGACTGTTTTTTAACAGCTATGCACTTATACATGCACTTGTTTCTGGTGAATGTGCTTTTAAGAGGAGCCTCAGAGGGATTACAGCTGGGGCTGAAGTGCAGGTAAGTGATGGTAAATTACCTGAACATGGGATTTTCTTGGACACCTGTTTTTAAAAACACCACAACAACAGTGTTAACATGAGAATGTAATGGATATTAGCAAGGTAAAAAATGTCATGAAGGTGAATGTGAGCTGACAGACACACCCCGTCCAGTGGACTCTCCAGGATACACATAATGCTGGTGTAACATTCCTTCAGGATATAACCGTTCTCTACTGAATCCACAACGTAGTCTTTGTGCATGTCTCCTTCCTCGCTTACTATGACTGTATCCTACACACACACACACACACACACACACACACAGTGAACATGTTTGAAGCTTTTAATAAGTGCTTACAATGCACCTCTTGGAGAACTAATAGAAAAACTACTAAAATTTCCACCAGCTCAGTTAGCAGGAAGTGAGCACGAAGCTAAAGGTGTCCTGTGCGAAGCTGTGAGACAGGCTCGATGACTTCTGAATTGTTTCAAAAGAGGCTTTAACAAAGGAAAAAAAAACTGTGTGTGTATGTGTGTAAGCCGCTAGTAGCATGACACATGCGTCATTTCTCATGATATACAGTTCTTACATAATTAGCTTCCAGCAAGTGTCAAAGCTCTAACTCGAGACGATGTGAAGGTTATGACACTCTGATTCATTCAGAAACATGCAAAAAATTTCCTTTCACAGTGTTTGCTTAAAGAACATTGAATGCTTGGATCGTATAAAACAAGTTAGGCAGAGCGTTTCCATCGGCTGTGTGTTTAAACAAATGGTAGTGTAATTTCACTAGCCATGGGGGTCACAGTCCAGTGACTTCTGTGCCGGTCCCAAGCCCAGATAAATAGAGAGGGTTGCGTCAGGAAGGACATCCGGCGTAAAACATTGCCAAATTTAAACATGCGAATCGTCAGTACGAATTTCATACCGGATCGGTCGAGGCCCGGGTTAACAACGACCGCCATCGGCACCGTTGACCTACAGGGCGCCGGTGGAAATTGGGCTACTGTTGGTGGAAGAAGTAGAGGAGGGAGGAGAGTGCGCAGACAGAGAGAGAAGAGGAAAGGTAAGAGTGTAGGACTGAGAATAGGAACTCTGAATGTTGGTACTATGACAGGGAAAGGTAGAGAGCTGGCTGATATGATGGAGAGAAGGAAGGTGGATATACTGTGTGTACAGGAGACCAGGTGGAAGGGTAGCAAGGCTCGTAGTATAGGAGCAGGATTCAAGCTGTTTTATTATGGTGTGGATAGTAAGAGAAATGGGGTAGGTGTGGTCCTGAAGGAGGAGTTTGTGCGGAATGTCAGACAGAGGAGTTCAATGTGGAGGTGGGACTGCATCAGGGATCGGCTCTGAGCCCCTTCCTGTTTGCTATAGTGATGGACCAGTTGTCAGAGGAGGTCAGACAGGAGTCTCCTTGGACAATGATGTTTGCAGATGACATTGTGATCTGTAGTGAGAGCAGGGAGCAGGTGGAGGAAAACCTGGAGAGGTGGAGGTTTGCGCTGGAGAGAAGAGGAATGAAAGTCAGTGGTAGTAAGACTGAGTACATGTGTGTGAATGAAAGGGAGGGAAGTGGAACAGTAAGGTTACAGGGTGAAGAGGTGAAGAAGGTACAGGAGTTTAAGTACTTGGGGTCAACAGTCCAGAGTAATGGAGAGTGTGGGAAAGAGGTAAAGAAGCGAGTGCAGGCAGGTTGGAATGGGTGGAGAAAGGTGTCGGGAGTTCTGTGTGAGAGGAAAATATCAGCGAGAATCAAGGGGAAGGTGTACAGGACAGTGGTGAGAGCGGCCATGCTGTATGGTTTAGAGACAGTGTCACTGAGGAAGAGACAGGAGTCAGAGCTAGAGGTAGCAGAGCTGAAGATGTTGAGGTTCTCTTTGGGAGTGACAAGATTGGACAGGATTAGGAACGAGTACATCAGAGGGACAGCTCATGTTGGACGTTTGGGGGACAAAGTTAGGGAGGACAGATTAAGATGGTTTGGACATGTTCAGAGGAGGGAGAGTGAGTATATTGGTAGGAGAATGTTGGACATGGAGCTGCCAGGCAGGAGGCAAAGAGGAAGGCCAAAGAGGAGGTATATGGATGGAATTAATGAGGATATGAAGCTAGTGGGTGCAAGTGTTGAGGATGCAGAAGATAGGGATAGGTG
>JAUCMX010000003.1:33364523-33389523 GCA_033459395.1 Hemibagrus guttatus
TCTCTCTCAGCGCAGACTGCAGCTGTGGTTCCACCCCCTTCCCTTTTTACCATCATTCTCATGACTTCTAGTGATGGTGTAAGAAACAGGAAAAGGAAGAACACGTGTGGTGAACCGGATCTTCATGGAAATTGAGCGCACTGGAGGAAAGTTCAGGAAGCTTTATTTAGTACAGTAGGTGCAACACACACTGTACTCAATGCACAGGCTTTAATACAATATTGTTTCTATAGCAACAGCTGATACACAGAGGCGTGGCTGGAAATTCCATATCACTAAAACTCACACCTCTGAGCGCATGTGAAGAGAGACTCAGTAATGTGATACACAGGTCTGAGTCAGAGACCACATGGCATCAACACTGAGAAACAATAAGTGCAGATTATAAACTTATTACAAGATATATCAGCTTTCAAAACACTTGATACAATAGTTTTATAGCCCACACACACACACACACACACACACACACACAAATTACATGTTGACCACAGTAATCTGATGTTAGGTGTGTAATTACACACAGTGTATATTACAGTAATGTACAGCAGTTAGTTCTGATCCACTCATCTGATTGGACGAGAGTTTATTACAGCTCTAATCTGATTGGATGAAAGGCATTCAAAGAGTTTGATCATAAATATAACAGCACTGGGACGTGTCCCCCTGTCCATCAGTCCACTCTGTCCCGTTCTAGCACTAGCTCTGAAAACGTTATCGCAGTCCGTCTGTGATACACGTGACACACTCTCCCCAGCTGTGGTTTTCTTTCATGTTTCTATCAACCGAGTAAGAATAACCTAAACACTAGGCCACACTGTGTCTGAAATGCCATTGCTATAGCAACAACTTTTAGATGGTGTAAATGAATTGCATCTTTCTGAAAGTACATAATAAAAAACTGTACTCAAACATACACGTTTAAAAAGCTAATAAAATTATCTGAACTTTACACAGCCAAAAATATATATATATATATAGCTAAATGTGCTGTTATTCTTTTTTGAAGGGGCGTAGGGGTATTTTCCACTCAAAATGTCCATACTATTTGTTGATTTATGCTCATTTAAATTATTTCGACTAAACAGAGAAAACTATGAGATTATTTCAAAAACCATTCCGAGTTTAATTAAGTGGCATACATCATTAAAATCTGCAGTCTTTCCTTTAAAAAAATGAAGTATTGTGCATTTCGATTGAGAATTGTTGATCGCGTACGAGTTCAAAGTTCAACGTCACGTGTTTTCCTCCACGTCGAGCGAGATCCCAGATAATCGGGTCACGTTAAAATCCCCATGCTCTAAGCAGAAACCAAGGAATATGAGGTGGTATTGGTATCGATCGCAAGAGAGCAACCTTTATTAACAAATCTGAATCGCTCGTATTGTTGGATGTATTGCATTATGTCTAAAAAACAAAGATGAAAACATGTAAACATCAGCGGCTGCTGCGAGTCTGAGCACGTGGGCCAGTGAACTCTCACACTTTTTTATACATGAGTTTATTGTTCTGAAGTTACAGCAAAGAACTGAGGAGCTAGTTATTTCTTTTAAAATCTTGAGAATATGTAATGTAAACGTCATGCCGGCCCGTGTGGGCCGATCCGACAGACGAGCCTCCGTTACTCAAACTGCTGAAGAAGTTAATGCTGGTTCTGATAAAAAGGTGTCAGAATACAGAGTGCAGGACGGGTCAGGGCTGTTTGGGCAGCAAAACGGGGACCGACACAATATTGGGCAGGTGGTCATAATGTTATGCCTGATCGGTGTATATCTTAATAACATAAAGTGATGCGTTAAACTTAACAGCAGGAAATTTAAAGAGCAGGAAAAGATATATAAGACTATCAAACTTCATGTTTATATCTCCAGAAATAAGAATTTTTTTAAAGAAAATCCATAAAAATCGCCGAAAGCGGTTCTGCGAGCTTTTGTTTTGCACTTCTGGGCCACCGTAGCTTGACCCCTGAGAGTGAGTACACGGTGTGTTCAGAGCGTTAAGGGAGTGTTTAAGACGATGGGATTGACTTCACTCGGGGAACTGTTTATCTGTAATGGGCCTGAGCTCACATCATGAGCTGAGCTTAGTGACCGAAAGCCTTGTTCAGATCTCGTTCGTCTGAGGATTAGACTGGGATTAGACTGGGATTCTGTGTGATTAGACTGGGATTAAACCTTTTGTGTTTAAACAAACATGCAGAGCTCACCTCAATGCGCTGCTCACTCGTCTATTCCACACTCGCACTCTTCAGATCGAAATATACTATCATATTTCCAATCATTTAACCTCATTTAACCCACTTGTGTCAGAAATACACACACACACACACACACACACACACTCTACTTCTGTTATTGCCCGCAAGCTAACCTCACAGCTTGAATAAATTCACTTTAATCTTAATAATAGTTTTAGCCGATGATTTGTATGTCACCTGACAGCACTACAGCTCTCCATAAATCTCCACAACACTGATTCCTCCTCTGCACATGGAAAGACTCATCGCACTACAACAATCTGAGCAGCAACACTTAAACATCTGCGTATCAAGGCATCTTCTAGCTGATGTGGTCAGCCATCTGAAAATGGCTGACCTTGATTGTGTCCCAAACATCGCAGGAAATGGCGGCAAGCCTAAAGACCGAGTCCTTAAAATTATCAGAGGAAATAATTCAGACTTACCGAAGACCAGGAGAGCACTACTCACACGCATGAAGCACTCCATAGTGAGGAAATGTGGACGGTGTGGAGATGAAGCACGACAAGCAGATTTAAAACAACTTCCTGTTACGTATAAAAAATGAAAAACGAAAGTGGTTGTTAGCTCTGAGGCATACGTAACCACGCAGGGGGATGGGTTTTAAACATGCCGCATGCCTCACACTGTTCACACTCGTCAGGACTCTGATGGACTGAAGATATTTTTATTGTATTAATATTGTTTAAGAAATTATTATATGAGTGTTTCTTCATGCTGCTAGCTGTAAATAATTACCACTGTGTGTGTGTGTGTGTGTGTGTGTGTGTGTGTGTGTGTGTGTGTGTGTGTGGTCAGATTAGTTGTTTGTGGAGCCTCAGGACCAGCTGAATAAGCGGATTTTTGCGATGTTCACTTCATGGTTTTTAAGAGCTTTAGAATGATGAGAGTCGGGTCCAGGTCTGACTGAACCTGTGCAGGATGTCGAGGTTCTGCTGTAGAGCCTCCTCTGTAGGACCAGATCATCTACATAGAGAAAGAACTCTCTCTCTCTCTCTCTCTATCTCTCTATCTCTCTCTCCATCATGGAGAAATTTAAATGAGCTTTATTGGCATGACTGTGTTATAGAACAATTATACATTCAGTTCATTTAAAAAAATAAAATTAAATTAAAAACAATCCAAAGAAGTATATATATATATATATATAGTGACATGAAGAAGACCTTGGGAACACATGGAGTGAGAGGGTCAGTGTGACAGGAGTGTGAAAGCTGAAGGAAAGGTTTCAGAGGAACTCTACTGTGTGGTGAAGACTCAGTGTGTCTCCCTCAGGTGGTGGCAGGACCACACGTACTGAGCTGCAGGTCAACACCGTCCATCTTCTCTCCCAAAGCATACAGGAGATTGTCCAGATTATTAGTCTGAAGGAATTCAGGGAGAATTTGCCCTGTGTGTGAAAAACATGTGTGTGTAATGGCTGTGTATTTGCTGCACTCTGTGAGGAAGTGCAGCTCGTCCTCCACTGGTTTTCTGAATATCAGCTAGAAGAGGGAACCCGCCGAGCTCCGCCCTGCAGTCCAGATTTGGGACGTTTCTGTGGATTCCCCGGATATTTTTGCAGAATTCACTGTGGAAGATTTCAGGTGGGCTTTTGTCCCAGGAATCATAATTAAGGTGATATTTGGGAGCCCAGATTTCACTGCCATGTAATAAAATTGGTCTGATGGTGCTGTCCGATATTTTCAGGCCCAGTTTAACAGGAGCACTGAATTTGGGAAGAGGTTTCCTGATGCTGTCGTAAACCCTACGAGCCTTTTCACTCAGATCCTTCATTGCCATGTGGAATTGTCCAGATGCAGAGATCGCCAGACCTAAATAATTCTAGCTGTTAGTGTGGCTAAGGATCGTTTTGCCAAGTTTAAAGAAATTTAAAGAAAAAAAGACGTTTTTTTTTTTTGGAATATTATTACTTTGGACTTTTTGATGTTTTTTGGTAAGGCCCAGTTAGAGCTGTAATGAGGTAAGAGTGAGAGATAGGGTCAGTCCAGGGCAGGATGATTCCTGAAGGGTTGTGGCCGGTTCATTAATGCCAAGTTCACACTGCAGGATTTTCAGAGTGGTCAGATCATGGTGGTTTTCACACTGCACGACTATCTGAGGGATCGGTCAGTCTCTGCTGTGTTCACATTGCACGATGGAGCGGTTACACACTGCATGACTTCACAGTAGGAAGAATCGCCCACAGCTCCGTCTGGTCAGCAAACTGTTTCACAACCGAACGCATGTGAGAAATAATAAAGAAATAAGGAAGATCACACGTGAGATCAGTGTTCTGGAGCAAGACCGGAAATGGAACCACACAAAAAGTTCACCATCCAAACGGTCAGTGTGGGAACAAGGATTGTGCGTTTTGTGTCACTGAACAAATGAATAATTTTGCAATGTGCTGCTGCTGATGCGGCTGGTCAAGCAAATGTTTCTGCTTCATTTCTGTTTCATGTAATTGTAAAGCTTATTTATTCCGATATAATTATATTTAAGACATCTTTTCTGTATTGCCAGACTGAATCGAAAGCTTTTTTAAAACTGATGAAGCACCCAAATATTTGTCCTCTTTTCGTTCTGCGGACGTGTTTTTGGAGCTCTCACATGGTTTATGATATGTTTGTGTACTGTTAATATATTTTACTCCAGCTGAACTGATGTAGTCCACTTCCTTCCCCGTTCTAGCGTTCAGGTCACCCATTAACAGTACTGAGCCCAGGGACCGAAACTGAATGACCTCTGACTGTAGTGTCGGGAAGATGTCCTCGTCATGGTAGGGTGACTCGTGTGGGGGAGACAGGAGACCGCTGTGGGGTAAAAGCCTACTGGTCCTGGACCGCAGTCAGCTGAACCTCTTCCCAGAGGGTAGGAGGGTAAACAGTGCTGGATGAGAGGTCGCGACTCCACTACAAAATATTACTGAAGATTATTGAAATGTAAGGATGGGTGAGCAGGATCCATATGCGGTTCAAGATCTCAGGCGAACAAATCCAAAACAGCTGGGTAAAAACTTGGTGGTAAAACAGGCAGAGAGAGCCGAGTAAGAAAGAAAGAAATCTGCAAAACAAACAATCTGAAAAGGGCAAAGACGGCGAAACTACATAAATACACAACACAGAGTAGCAAACACTGGAATTAACAAAAGGCTCAGTACGCAGAAAAACCGACGATCCTCCTCTTTGTGCTGCGGCAAGGCGACTGTTTATATGTCTGTAAACCCAGAAGTAGAACTGGTTGTTATAAGAACTTAAACACACACATAAAACACAAGTCTTTTATTCTAACACAACAGTGAATAAGTATCGTATATAAAACACTTACACCCTGATGGCTGTCACAGTACACGAGGCAACACTGACCAGATTACCTTTTAACTCTCCACACGTTCCATCAGAGGACACTGGCCACTTTTCTGAAAGGATTTCGGCTTTCTCCCTGGGAGCATCTTGTGACACACAGGTGGTGTAGAATCCATATGCAGTGTGAGTTTAATAGCCAACAGAATCCAGATACGTAATCCAAAGCACAGCTTCGGTAAAACGGGCCCAGAGTCAGAACATGGCAATAGCAATCAGCGAGGCAAACGAAACCAAAACACTAGACCAAAAACACGGTGGTCGAGAAACAAAACACGGTCAGTACACAGAGAATCTAACAATACTGACAACAAGGAAGGGCTTGGTAATGTAGCGTGAGCAAGCAATACTTCATGTAGAATGTATCATGAGTCCGTGATCTATAACGTGAAGGCAGGAAGTAAAACCGGAAACAGTTCAATATCCAGGCGATGGTTACCTCTGGTGGGGGGAAGAGGAAGCAGTGGGTGGAGTTGTTCCACATGTTCATCTCCTGAATCTTGACCATACCACATACCATATCCACACTCATCGACCGACATCACCTGTCACGCTCGGACTCTTCGCGGTGTTACACACAAGCAGAAATAAACTTATTCCCTACTAGTGCAGTAGCTAAGCATTATGGGTAATGCTGGGGATTCCCAGATGACCGTACGCAGGGATACCAGTTTGGAAATCCAGTACTGGATACGATCGATATATTGCTGTAAACGGTCTTAATGGATCAAATACTCCATTCATTAATCATTGATCTAATACTTTCATAATCGCTTCAAAATCACTTGTCCGTCAGTCAGACTGCCCGTGTCGGGCGTAGGATTTCCGCACCCCTGACCGGAGAGGCTGGAATTCCGGCGAGGGTTCCCTCTGGTGGTCCGGAGTGCGGGTTATTGTAACATGAAATCTAGTTTATTATAGATTATTGATGTCTCGTATCGAGCAGCCTGATGATAGCAATATCTATCATAATGAGTTATATTAATAATGCTAATAATTATGATGCTAACAAATCTCTGAGAATCTTGCCACAGTTTTTCTGCACTTGCATCCAATATTGTTATTACACATCCTATTACACATCCTATTACACATCCTATTACACATCCTATTACACATCCTATTACACATCCTACTACACATCCTATTACACATCCTTTATTATGGTTTTAGTCTGAAAAGTGGTGTTTTTAAAAAAAAAATAAAAAGTTTTTTCTGAATGTTTTCCTGTAACATTATTTTTTGGGTGGAAGAGTAATGTTAGCGTATATAGTAGAGGAGAGTAAATACTATAGACAGTATAGTACACCGACTGGTCAACTTTTGCTGCCAAAACAGCTCTGACCCGTCGAGTCATGAACTCCACTAGATCCCTGAAGGTGTGCTGTGGGATCTGGAACCAAGATGTTAGCAGCAGATCCTTGATGTCCTCTAATTTGCAAGATGGGGCCTCCATGGATTGGACTTTTGTCCAGCACATCCCCCAGATAACTTCAGCAATTTGAGCAACAGTAGCTCGTCTGTTGGATCGGACCACACGGGCCGGCCTTCTCCCCCCACGTGCATCAATGAGCCTCAGCCGCCCGTGACCCTGTCGCCGGTTCACCACTGTTCCTTCCTTGGACCACTTTTGATAGATACTGACCACTGCAGACCGGGAACACCCCACAAGAGCTGCAGTTTTGGAGATGTTCTGATCCAGTGGTCTAGCCATCACAATTTGGCCCTTCGTCAAACTCGCTCAAATCCTTACATCCTTTATATATATATATATATACATATTGAAAAAGAAAAGTCTCCTGGAAGTGTCTGTCTTTTACTCTCACGTACCTTTTTGTTGTTTTTGGCCGGCTTAAATATATTTTAGGGAGAAAAACCCCTAACCCTAACCCGGGTCAGTTCCTCAGACTGGATGTGAATATTCATTAATAATTTACATTTTTCATTATGACTCATCCATCACACTCGAGCTGCTCTGTAACATTAATCACTCAGCACACTGAACGCTCACAGGAACGCTCTTTATTAAAATGTCTCACACACACACACACACACACACACACACACACACACACACACACACACACACGGGACACAGCTGACTCATGTACAACTGCAGCAGGACTCATGGAACAGGAATCATGAAAGAAGAGGAATAAAGGGAAAGATCAGCACTTTCTAGAGAGAGAAGTGATTAAACAGAAGGAGGAGAAGAAGAAGAAGAAGAAGAGATGGAAAGAGGGCAGAAGTGTGAGAGAAAAATACGAAGAATATGACAGGAAAAACAAGCTGAGAAAAAGGAGGTATTTTTAAAAGCAGCATAAGATGAGGAAGGAAGGAAGATGGACAGATCAGTACATGCAAAGAGGAGTGAAAAGAAAAAGAGGAGAGCCAGATACAGAAAAGAAAAACAGTATATAAGGAAGAATAGAAGAGAGAGAGAGAGAGAGAGAGAGAGAGAGAGAGAGAGAGAGAGAGAGAGAGAGAGATATTGTGTGGAAACTGAAGTAACTGAGTAAAAGTTCTGAAGGTAAAACAGAAGGATGGAAAGAGAAAGAAAGAAACAGAGAGAGCGATAGTTTGAGAGATAGAAAGAGAAGGATGAAGAGAGCAATGCATGCTAGGAAATACACACAATGTAGAATAAAAGAAAGAGAAAAAGTAAAGAAAATGATGGGAAAAAAGAGTAGATAGATGGACAGATCAAACATCATGCAAAGAAAGAAAGAGGAAGAAAGAAAGCTGAAGCAATTTATCAAAGAGAAAGAAAAAAAGAGGAGAAGAACAAAATGACAGAAGGAAAAGGGACAGAACAGATGGATGGACAGATCAAATCATGCAAAAAAAAAGTGGAGCGATTGTTAGCGTAGCTTAAGCAGAGAGAGAGGAAAAAATTAAAAGGAGCAGAAAAATGACAGGAAGAAGAGAAGAGAGAAAGAGAATTTCAAGATGCACAGATTACAGATGAGAATGAAGAGGTGTGGAGCGAGTGACAGATCAAAAGAGAGAAAGGAAAAATGCACAGAACACAGAGAACGACAGAAAGGAAACGAGAAAAACTGAAAAATAGACAGATTGAGAGAGGAGGAAAATCTCAAACAAACAAGAAGGAGAGAGAGATAAAGGAGTATAATGAAGTCAAATAAGTGAAAAGTAATTCTTAAAGGAAAAAGGAAGTGAATAAAGAGGAAGAGAAAAGATAATTCATAGAGCTGGAAAGGAAGCAGAGGAACTGAGAGAGAGAGAGTGACAGAGGAGAGAGAGAGAGAGAGAGAGAGAGAGAGAGGTGGTTAAAGAGGTGGTGCTGCAGTGCATCATGGGATTGATTTCAGTAGAGTTGTATGTTCTATACAACTGTTTACCCAAACTAACCATATGGTGAAAGGGGAGGGGCCAGTAACAGGACGGGACGTTAAAGGGGCGGGGCCTTCATAGGGTCAGGGTCATCAGTTTTGATACAAAAGGTCTTCAGTGCTGTATAATGTAAGAATATAAAGAATTTGAGACAGAATCCCTGTTCAAAGTGCACTAATTCACTGAGTGAGTGTGTGTGTGTGTGTGTGTGTGTCTGTGTGTGTGTGTCTGTGTGTGTGTCCTCCACATGGTATCAATATAACTTCCAGCACTGATTTATATCACCACACACCTGAGGAAAATCAACACAGAGGTAGAGCTCACACACACACAGACACACACACGGTGAGGATGAAGAGGAACAGCCATGTCACCTGCAACTGTACACACTTCAGTGAAGCTCACAGCTTAACACTGTACTTTTACACACACACACACACACACACACACACACACACACACACAAAACCAGCACTGCACATCAATATTACATTAATCTACAAAAATACTTCTCTAAGCACTGGGTACGTGTCGACGATCACTTCCACTGTATACTGCCATATACAGGGCACAATATTGCTGAGGGCGGAGCTTAACTTAAACTCTACCAGCCAATCAGGCGTTATCACTTTTTACTAGCTTTGCTAACATTTTGTAACCAGACATCTTGTCTAGCATGCTAACGTTAGGTATAGTGTTTGTCTGTTAGACAGATTCAACTTTTAACTCAAACTCCGCCCCTTTGACCCATGGACGTCTGGCTGTCACACTTCAGGTTCACTGTATGATTCCTGCGTTAGCTTTATGCTAGCTGAGAACACTAGCATCTTGTGAAAGACCATGTCGTAAATAAACGTGAGTGCTGTGATTTTAGTGCAGTAATACGGTAGAAGCGCTCCTCGGCACGTACCCACTAACAGCACATCCTAATCACACACACACACTTTCCTGATCATGCTCAGGATACGGCCGCTCTGTCCGACTGAGCCGAACGGGATCATTAGCACGTTAGCGTAATGCCGGTGTTGCTTATCGTGAGAAAAGTAGTCGTAAAAATAAAACAGTGAATCTAAACAGCTAGCATTATGTAACTCTTCTCCTTCAGCACTGTGAGCACCATGTATGAGGTCAGTGTGGGTGTGGCTTCTCCCAGGCTCGTCACTTCACTGGCTGATTGAAGTTCCTCCCACTTTATCATTTAGGGGGAGGTGTGGGGGGTCAGTGTGAGGTCAACAAGGGGTCACCGAAGGGTCAGTATGGGGTGAACCGGTTGTAGGCTCCTCTGTACAGACTCGCCTGAGGGGGAAAAAACCTGTTTAGCATTAACACACACACACACACACACACACACACACACACACACACACACACACACACGCACACGTTCACGAAGTGTGTGTGAATCTCACCATGGTCCCGACTCCGTATGTGGTGGTCGGACCTACAGAGTGATGATAGGGATCAGTGGCATACACTCTCCCGTACCTACACACACACACACACACACACACACATGTTGAAAATGGTGTATATTTGTCTATAATTTGATTAAATGATGAGATTTGATTAGATTAGATTTTTACCCGTCACTGTACGCAGCTGTAGCTGTTGCAGAAGGTGATTGAGCCACTCTATACGCAGCAGGATATCCTCCCTAACACACACACACACACACACACACACACACACACACACACACACACACACTTCACTGTATAGAAAACATTTACAGAAAGTTTATCTATTCACTAAAATATTTTGTTTTTAAACTCACATAGACTTCAGTTCCATACAGTCCATCCTGATAGACCACCCTGTAACACACACACACACACACACACACACACACACAGTATTTCTCATCATTACAGTGTGTTAGATCCTGCTTCATCTGTCTGTCTGTCTGTCTGTCTGTCTGAGAGAATACCACTGACCCTGGATAGGCTGGAACAGCAGTGGGCGTGGCCGCTGAACGAATGGTATTATACACAGCACGTCCACGTCCCCTCAGGGCGGAGCCTCTGTAAGCTAGCGTTGCCGTAGGAACGGGATAAGGAAAGCTTGCCACTGTAAAAAGAGGAAGAAATGAAAAGAAGTATCTGAGAGACCATCATGCCCTGCTACTAAGAGGAAACCAATGAGCATGCCATAAAGGATAGAGGAAGTGAGAGTGAGAAACAGAGAGAGAGAGAGAGAGAGAGAGAGAGAGATTATCAAAAGTTTAAAAAAACAACAATCAGTGCAAGCAGTAGTATTTTATATGAGACTTGTCATTACACAGAAATACTCAAGAAATCTTTAAGACATTTACATTTACATTTCTGGCATTTGGCAGACGCTCTTATCCAGAGTGACGTAGAAAAGTGCTTTAGTTCTCAGTCACTGAATACATTAACACTGGTTCAATAGGACACACACTCAGGATAGCATTAACCTAAACTGAGTTGGGTTTTTTTTTTGTTTTTTTTGTTTTGTTTTTTTTAAACTTTGCACCATAATACATAAACAGGGAAAATAAGAGCTAGTGTAAATACTTCAGGAAGAGGTAAGTCTTCAGTTGCCGTTTGAAGACGGTCAGAGACTCGGCCGTACGGATATCTAGGGGAAGTTCGTTCCACCGCCTCGGTGCCAGAACAGAGAAGAGTCTAGATGTATACCTACCTTTTTCCCTGAGAGATGGTGGGACCAGTCGAGCAGTGCTAGTGGATCTGAGGGAGCGAGGTGCAGTGTGAGGAGTGACGAGAGCTTTGAGGTAAGATGGCGCTGGTCCATTCTTGGCTTTGTAGGCAAGCATTAGTGCAAGCATTATGATGACCTTTACTGAAAGGTGTCGGTGCTGATAACCGGTCAGTAAGTAATTCATCCTTTAGCTAAACACTGGAAAAGTTTTTTGACTCGGAACATAAGTTTCACAGGTCTCCAGCGCTTTAAAGCTGATGAAGCCCCCTTCTCTGGGAGCAACGTTAAAACTGCACGCTGGTAGAGTTTAAGAAAAAGTCTCTGTTCTTGAAGAATTACCCAGTGATCACTTCCAGTGTCAGTCCACAAGGTCTTACAAAATCCAGGAAAGGGTTCCACAGCAGCAGCGGTCACCTCAACAGCAATGGGGTCCACTCCCATAAAGTCCCTCTGCAGTGAGGTTAGACCAGGGAAGCCTTGTAGAAGGTCACTCCTGCACCGCTCGTCCGAGCTCTCGGCAGCGTAGAGGGTAGAGTCAAAATCCACGGCCAGACTACACACCTCCACCGGGTCAGGGGTGTACATCCGTTTCTGTCCCCTGGACTGTGTGTCTCATGTTCTTGTCCAGTTTTGTGCTTCATCCATGTGTCTTTTGCCATGACTTATTCAATACAGTGGTGTGGAAGAAAGACTTTTGTGTTCCGAGATCTAGCAGACCGGTCCAAACGTACAGCAAAGTGGGAAACATTGATAACTTTTGCCAAATGTATATCGCCATGAGAAAGAAAGCGGGAGGAAAGAGATGTTAAGGAGAGGAAACAGAGATAGCGGCAAGCACACTCATTTTCCCTCTCATTAGTCGTTCTCTATAAGAGGGTTCCCTCGCTGTCCGATCGCAGTGATATGTTTCTTTAGACAAAAGCGTTTCTGTTGAGAGAGCTCTTTATAGTTACACACTTTTCCTGCCCACATCACCGAGGAAACAAACTTATCAAGCTCAGGGGAAAAATGGCTTACTTCTACACCTCTCTTTTTGTTGTATTAATTGCTTCTACACTAAGGCAGTCCCTTTCAGCTACTTCAGTGATATCTGACCCCTGCTCCTCATCTCTCGGTACGCTGAGACGATACATCGAGGTCATCAGCCGGGCCTTCCTCTGAACTCCCTGCCTGCACTCCATCAGCAGACACACACACACACACACACACACATGACCTTACTGCCTTGAGTCTCAATCTTTTCAGTAAAATCAGTCACACTCAGTATTTACAGTGACAGAACTTCCTCCAGACTGGAGGTCTACCTTTACAGCCTAGCGGGATCAGTCTAACAGGGTTTGTGATTTTTCCGAATCTCTTTAACTCTTGATAGCGTCATTGGAAACAAAAGGTGGAACGTTAGAGACGTTGATTCTGGTGGCTGGGGCGGACAGCGGGGTAACAGTGACATGAGTTCCTCTCACCCATATTCCGTCCACAGTTAACTCACTAACCAGAGATTCGCTCTTTAAAAAAACGACAATGGCTTTGTTCATGCGCGAGGCCGACGGTACGCTGTGGAACCCCACCTGCTCTCCTACAACCTCCAGCAGCTCTTCCACACAGACACCGGGCTCTGGTACACACCTGCACCCGTTACGGAGGGAGAGGGTCGGCCCGGGGGCAGCCGGCATGCAGATCAACATTTACACACACACTCTGAACTACTTTATCAGCAAAAATTGGCTAAAGAGAAGAAAAACCACTAAAGAAATCACCTTATATAGTTAACCTTGTATAGTTAATCATTTATTTTATTTACATTAGAGCTATGCTTAAGAGAAGATACCTTCACTAATTTGTGTTTTTGCACGAACTGCACTGTGACTGGAAAAAGCTCTTCCAGATTTTCGGCCTTTTCCCTTTATGCCACTGTGCAGATCACAGGTTCGGTCCTTCCTGTCTTGTCCCCTGCAGGTTTAGCCACAGTAGCATCAGGGTCACCTCCACTGTGCCTGGCCCTGACCACATAGGGAACGGTTACAACAGGACACACATTGGAAGAAACCACAGCTATGTGGTGACTCGTAAGGGTCACCTGCAACAGACTCGGCCACAGGGAGAGCGGACACAGAGGACCCATCTCCCCCAGGACCCCTGTTGTTTGTTGGCCTGGCCTGTCCAGTGCGCCTGTCTGGACACGCACGGATCAAGTGCTCCGTTTCTGCACAAATGAAACATTTCATGACAACAAACCATCGACCTGAAATTTCATTACAGGTCAGGCTCATCCACACCATTGGTCAGTACCATGTACACCGACCTTCTGAAACACAATGTTGGACTTTTTTATTTCTGGTTATCTGTTTCCTGAAGCGGGAGAGCTCTTTTTAATGATCTCTTTTTCAGGAAGGAAGGGAAAGTTCACAACATGATTTTCTTTGACAGAGTAATAAGAGGAAGCTCCGGTTTGGGTGAGTTATTTGCGTTGTCCATTGAAGCCAACCAAAATGTTGCTGTACTCAACTACCTTACTGACCGCTAATGCCCACTCCTCTACACTGGTGTTACACACAATTCAGTGACTCATAAACACTCTCTCTTCAGCACAGAATTTCAGCTTTCAGTGCAGAGCAGATGTGCAGATCAGTCCTTGCCAAGAAAGAAACGCACACACACACACACACACACACACACACACACACACACACACACACACACACACATCTGATAATCAACTTAAACCACAAGAAAGTTGAAACCTAACACACAAAGACAAACAAATTTTTAAATGTGCTCGCAAACCCACTCATGCTGAGAGAGAGAGAGAGAGACAAAAAGAGAGAGAGAGACAGAAAGAGAGAGAGAGAGAGAAAGAAAGACAGAAAGAGAGAGAGAGACAGAAAGAGAGGGAGAAAGAAAGTAAGACAGAAAGAGAGGGAGACAGAAAGAGAGAGAGAGAGCAGTCTGATTTTTTTAATTAAATTGTCCCCAAAACCAGAAGCTTTAAGAGTTTAAAAAAACAAAAACATGGTCATTCCTGTAAAAAGCTTTTTCCTGGTCAAGTGACAAAAAACCCACATCAAGATTATTAAAATCATAAAGATCCCTCTCCTGAATGATCTGCAGTGCAGTGTGACTGATCTCTGTGAATTATTTCATGCAGCACATTGTCTCATCTTTTGGCTCGGCATCTGGAAAGAATTGTGTACTCGGTACATAAAAGTTCCACAGCTCTCCCATTTCCTAAAAGTGCTGAGTCACCCTTCTTTGGGAGCGATGTTAAGACCGCTCGCTGGAGACTCCTAGGAAGGCGTCTGTCTCTGATACATTCCTGATGTCACGTCCGGCCGCCGCCGCCGCCCTATGCGGGGCTTGAACCCGGACCTCCGTGGTGCCGCGTGCTCCAGCACGCCGTGAAAACGCAGACCCAAGTGCAGGATTCAGTGAAGCACTGTTTTTATTTACATAAACACGATACAGGGGAAAGACAAACATAACACAAGACTCCGTGGTACAATAAACTAAACTCACACACATAACCCCAAACCTAACATAACACCCACGGGACAGCGATACACAGAATATTGACCCACGCCACACATGCACACCAGGATCCCTTTTATAGGGAAACACAACAGGGTAATAAGGGACAGGTGACACAATCAGGATGGAGAACAATGGGCAGAAAATCACACAGACAAACAGGCTTCCAGGATTCTCCTGCCAGCGCCCTCCCCGGGCCTGGCAGGGAACTGTCCAGCTACTCCTGACACCTGACCTTCCAATGACAGTCCATCATTTTTTCATCAAATTCAGCAGGAAGTCCACCTGTTCCTGGAGTATGACCTGAAGAGAGTTCCTTAACAGCCGTGGTCACTTCATCCAGGGTAAGCTCTCTTTCCAGCGGATCCCTCTGCTCTGATGTTAGAGCAGGAAGACCTTGTTCTTTTCTGCACCGTTCATCACAGTTGTCTAGCACACAGGGCAGGACAAAAATCCACCGCCGGTCTCCGCATGTCCACTGGGTCAATTGTAGTATGTCCGTTACTGTCCCTTAAACTGTCCATCTGTTTTCCTTGAGCGATTTTGCGTTCTAAATTAAATGAGGTAACAGTGACATGAGTTCCTCTGACCCATACTCCGTCCACAGTTAACTCACTAACCAGAGATTCGCTTTTAGGGAAGACGGCCATGTTCATGCGCGAGGCTGACAGTACGCTGTGGAACCTACAACCTCCAGCAGCTCTTCCACACGGCACCGGGCGTGTCTACTACACCGCGACACACACACACACACACACACACACACACACCCTGAACTACTTTAGCAGCAAAAATTGGCTAAAGAGAGAGAAAAAAACCTAAAGACATCACTGTATTTTCTCCACTCACTTGTGCCGAAGCGCCTCACTCTCACACACACTCACTCCCAGCATGCAACAGAGAGAGAGAGAGAGAGAGAGAGAGAGAGAGAATCACTTCCTGTGTGGTGTAGGATTCAGGTAAAAATGTTTGTTAAAGAGAATGCCCACTCCTGCACTCCCTGTGCTCCCTGAGCTCAACACTCCTCCTCCATCCCACTCCATCATCCAGTTAGACTCATCTTCCTTCTCGCTGTGTGTTTCCTGTACAAATATCACATCCATGCCTTTTAATTTAATTAGTTCATACAGTTCTATTCGTTTTCTTACACCCCTTCCTCCCCGTATATTTAAGGAAGTGATGTTAAAATCAGTCATGAATAAACATTAAAAGGAAAGCGATTAGCATTGTTCTACAGGGTTTGCTTTATTTTTACTTTCTTCCTGTCCGCTTGTTTGTACACTCCACTGTCCTGCTTATCATTTATCTGATCCCTTTCTTTGTTGTTGTGTTGTGTCATGTCTGACTCCTGGTCACCTGTGACCTCTTTTTCAGGACGGTTCCTGATTAAGTGACCCTCCTGACCACAGCCAAAACACTTTAAGTTTCCCGAAGTTGCAAAAATGACAAATTCCTCTCCACTTGGGTTTATTTTAAACATGATGTTCAGATCTTCATCCCTGTTGTTCAACATCATGTACACATGTCTCCTGTAGGACACGATATGTCTAAGCTCGGGGTCTTTTTGATACCGCTCAGTGTTTGCTCAGCACATCATCATCAACATACAGAGGTACATTAGACAGGATGACCTTGCCAGCTATCACAGCCTCAGCTTCATGAATCTCATCTACAAAACACACCCCAGCCTCACTCATCCGGACGGCAGACACAATGCTCCTCCCACCCATTAACTGTGCTACCGCTGACGTGCATGCGACAGTCTGTAGCACTTTAAACCCACGTGTCCGGGTTAAGTTTGTTGTCCTGGCCTGTCCAGTGTGCCTGTCTGGACGAATGCTCTGTTTATAATGATCTCATGTTTCTGGAATGAAGGGAAAGTTCACAACATGGGTAATAAGAGGAAGAGCAGGTCTTAGTCACTTAGCTTCTTTCACTCATACTTTCAGAACACAATGTGCGATCACATTTCGCCAGGAACAAAACTCCCACTCATGTACACACATACACACACACACACACACACACACAAAACCATCAACATAGCTTGCACACTATATAGAATAACACACACACACACACACACACACACCTAACAATCAACTTAAACCACTCAAGTTTAAACCACAAACACAAAGACAGATAAAGCCACTCACACTGCTCCACACACGTGCACATTTCGTTAACGAAGACGATGATGAAAAATATTGGTTATTTTTACTGTGACTAAGACGAGACGTGACCGAGACGAGACTAATGTCTGGTGATGAAAACTGTGATGAAATTTAAGACGTTTCTTCATTAACGAGACGAGACTGGACTAAAATGTTTTTTTTAGGAGTATCGGACATTCATAATAAACGATCTCTTTGTATCGGCTAACTGTCTTTAAAAATGTGTGTCCCTGTCCCTGGACTGGATAAGGGGCGTGTCCATCTCAGACAGTTAGCGGGTAGGATAAATAAACTCCATCTGTCCTGGAGAGCTGCAGTGACTTCAGCACCTGAAGCTTTAGGAAGAAAAGGAAGAACTGATATATGGAAGACTTTCTGTTATAATTCCTCTGAAAAAAAACCCATTGTGCACTGTGACAGAAAACGGAGAGAAGCTCTGTGTCTATAAAATAGACGGAAAGAACACCACGAATCTTAAGAGGCATGTGAAGGAGCATCACCCTGCTATTTACACAGCTCCTGTCACGGAAAGTCAAATATTTAGTCTTATTTAAGTATTTTTCTTAACGTGAGGTCAGTGTTACTGGACGTGTCCACAGGGAAATTCACCAGGAAATCTTACGTTTTATCTTTCTGGTAATTAACGTCAGTTAGCTAGCCTTACTGCACAGTTCTGAGCCAGACTTTCATCAGTGTACAACGCTTCATTATATATTGTACAACAGTTCGGCTTTTCTGCAGCGTTCACTTCTGTTTCTGATGAAATCTGTATCACGTGATGTAGTGAGATTATTTAGACCAGAGTGTATTTGTTGTACTAACTTAATATCCTGCAGATAGCAAGCTGTTTCTAAAATAACAGATGGATGTGGAAGTTATTGCTCATGTACGTATGATTAAGGCTGGAATACACTACATGATTTTTCTGGAGAAGTTGAACACTCCCATATCAGAGCTGACAGATTTCATAAAAATGTTATTTTGCCTCCAGATGTACACCTTAATGATTATTATAAATAAACACTGTTAGCAGACAGAGGTGTGTTAGTAATATACAGTGCTGCTTGTGAACATCTGTCTGTTTATTGCACATTTAAGTTTCAGAAAATAAATGCAGTTTTTCCAAAACGGCTACAGAAAACATTTCTGGTTTTTACTTGAGACTTGAACTCTAGAGCACTTTTCCCGATCTTTAATGTATGATCCGTATAAATGAGTAAGAGCGGCACAGCGGGCGGATCTCCAGCTCATGTAAAGGGAGATGTAGAGCAGCACAAGTGTTAAGAGTGCAGTGTTAATACAGCTCCTTATCTTCATTCACATCTCATAAACTTCACTGGGCTAAAGAGAGAAAAATTATAACGACTATTTTTGTCTAAATCTACATAGAAAATTAATAAAATTAAAGCTGGTAACTGCAGTTTAACTAAAACTAATGACTAAAACTATGAAAGACAAAAATGACTAAAATGTGACTGACTAATAATCATTTTTGTTTTTTAAATCAAAAATGGCTACGAAAATGAACACTGGTGTGTGTGTGTGTGTGTGTGTGTGTGTGTGTGTGTGAGAGAGAGACAAAGAGACAGAGAGAGAGAGAGAGAGAGAGAGAGAGAGAGAGAGAGAGAGAGAGAGAGAGAGACAGAGCTAGAGTACCGGTGTAGAGTTCTGGAGCGTACATGGCCCCCATCACAGGGTTAATCTTCCATCCTGCAGCTGCACACACACACACACACACACACACACACACACACACACACACAGAGTAAGATGATGATTAGTAACAGACATCAGCGAGGCGTTTTCTCAGAATCAGTACTAATTGTGAGCATGTGATGATTAACAAACCGTTAACGAGTGGAGTCTGCGGTTTCTTCGTTACAACCCTGGCCGTGGCATTGTTCACCTTCAAATAAACACACAAAGCATTTACAACTTTTTATAGAAACTCCTCATATTCACTTCTACTGACTGAGTCAATTCCTTCAAAATGAATCTGAATCATCTGACTCAAACACTGTGTTGCGTTTTGATTCACTGCTCAGAACCTTAATAGCACATATACACAAAGCTCCTCACATAAACACGTTAGCATTCGTACCTCGATCTTCCTCCCCTCCACGATCGTCCCGTTGAGTTTCTCTCGAGCTCGGTCGGCTTCTGATGCGTTCTCAAACGTCACAAAGCCAAAACCCTGAAGAACAACAAGAGCTGAGAGTCACAGCCGAGTAAGAGTGAATATTAATCCCATCCTCCACATGCACATGGAGTCTGTGGATCAGCCATGCTAATGTCCTAGCCCGCTATTCAGCTAGCTGACAGAGCTAACAGCAAAGTTAGCATCATCCAGCTGCACTGTGAGCTAAGTCAGACCCAAGAAAAGTTGACAAGAGCATGCTGTGGAAAAACAGCTTAATCTGGAAGACAGGAAGTGATGTAAGACTTCAGAATATGACTGACCTTTGACCCTCTCTCATTGAAAATGATCTCTACGTCCAGGATTTTGCCAAATTGCTGAGAGACAAAAGACAGTTTGTTTATTGTTGACATCTGGACCAAATATGATATGTTTATTTGCACATGCTAATAAAGCTAGCATTAATTTATATAATAATAACATGGTCATGTGTTTATTTTATACATTTATTCAAAATGTCCATGCTAACTGAGAAGTTTTACTTTACTTTGGTGTGTGTGTGTGTGTGTGTGTGTGTGTGTGTGTGTGTGTGTGTGTGTGTGTTATTGTACCCCAAACATCTGTCTCAGGTCAGGGTCCCGGAATCTGAAGGGAATATTGGAGACATGAAGGCGTTTGGGCTGGGCTTTCCCAGACCCCTCCTCCTCACTGCTGCTTCCTGCTCCGCCTCCTGTCGCCACGGGGATATTCAGAGGCTGGGGGTCAGAGGTCACAGGGGCCAGACTTTCATCCTGAGCGATGGACAATGCGACAGAGAGGGGATATTAAAGTAACGACGGTGGAGCGGTGTAAAGGTACACTAGCCAGAATCTTATTTTAAAAAAAGCCCCATAATATCCCAAACACTAGCGGAACCAGTGCCATGCTAACTAGTCATTAATACCAGAGCCAAAATGGCGGTTATTGGAGTTAGACTACCTATATGCTAACGATTGGGGTGGAGCCCTAAATATAACAAGTCATGTGACCAGTTAAAAGCCAATCATATGCACTATAGCACTTAACTTTTACAAATCCTTAACATCACGCTGTCGTTATCACAGAGGATCGAAATGAAAGAAAAAGTAAAATGTAAGATAAAGAAGAAATAAAGTGAATGAGCATTCTCCATCCAGTGACCGAACACTGCCCAGTGATTTAGTCATAGCTCTCTGATCACATGACCACACATGCCAGTTAGACTATACACCACAGACAGAGAGAGACAGTCAGGGAGGGGGAAGAATGACTGAAAGAGAGAGAGAGTGAGAGAGAGAGAGAGAGAGAGAGAGAGAGAGACAGAGAGAGAGTCTGGGAGGGGGAAGAATGACTGCCTGAGAGATCCAGAAGGTAAACTGTAAAGATTAAGAATACATCAATAATATCGATAATCAGTTGTTCCTGATGACACGTAACATCACCTTAACATCTCATCATATTACATCATCACATCCTACTGCATCATCACAGGTCGGATTACATCATCAGTGTGGATAAAGAACCCATGCAGTTCAGCACTACAGCTAACAGTGCGTCACAGCCACATCCACTACCCACAATGCACCACGATGCCACTCTGTGTGTGTGTGTGTGTGTGTGTGTGTGTGTGTGTGTGTGTGTGTGTGTGTGTGTGTAAGAGAGCCTGTCTCATCCAAATGCCATTACACTGTTATGCTGTTATCATCATCATCATCATGAAGTTTGTGTTACACACAGCAGATTAAAGACAAAAAACTGCTGGAGCAATAAATAAATAAATAAATAAATAAATAAATAAATAATGAAGGGATAAAGATCGAAAAACTAAAGCATAGGGGCCCAGAAAAGCAGGGAAGAACAGATTAGCTGCAGCTGTGGAGAAAAAGGAGTGGAGAAGAAAGAAAGAAAGAAAGAAAGAAAGAAAGAAAGAAAGAAAGAAAGAAAGAAAGACAGACAGACAGACAGACAGAAAGAAAGAAAGAAAGACAGACAGACAGAAAGAAAGACAGAAAGAAAGAAAGACAGAAAGAAAGACAGAAAGACAGAAAGACAGAAAGAAAGACAAAAAAGAAAGAAAGAAAGAAAGAAAGAAAGAAAGAAAGAAAGAAAGAAAGAAAGACAGACAGACAGACAGAAAGAAAGAAAGAAAGAAAGAAAGAAAGACAGACAGACAGAAAGAAAGACAGAAAGAAAGAAAGACAGAAAGAAAGACAGAAAGACAGAAAGAAAGACAGAAAGAAAGACAGAAAGAAAGAAAGAAAGAAAGAAAGAAAGAAAGACAGACAGACAGACAGAAAGAAAGAAAGAAAGAAAGAAAGACAGACAGACAGAAAGACAGAAAGAAAGACAGAAAGACAGAAAGACAGAAAGAAAGACAGAAAGAAAGACAGAAAGAAAGACAGAAAGAAAGAAAGAAAGAAAGAAAGAAAGAAAGACGACCGAACTGTCGTGTAAAAGTTACAGCTATGACACATGACTGAAGTTCCTCAGTTCACTCAACTGCACCTAATCTCCCCTCACTCCCTCCGTCTCCCCTCACTCCCTCCATCTCCCCTCACTCCCTCCGTCTCCCCTCACTCCCTCCGTCTCACCTAATCTCCCCTCGTCTCCCCTCACTCCCTCCATCTCTCCCCTCATTCCCTCCGTCTCTCCTCACTCCTTCCATCTCTCCCCTCAGTCCCTTCATCTCCCCTCACTCCCTCTGTCTCCCCTCATTCCCTCCGTCTCCCCTCACTCCCTCCGTCTCCCCTCATTCCCTCCGTCTCCCCTCACTCCTTCCATCTCTCCCCTCAGTCCCTCCGTCTCCCCTCATTCCCTCCGTCTCCCCTCACTCCCTCCGTCTCCCCTCACTCCCTCCGTCTCCCCTCCATCTCCCCTCACTCCCTCCGTCTCCCCTCACTCCCTCCGTCTCCCCTCCATCTCCCCTCACTCCCTCCGTCTCCCCTCACTCCCTCCGTCTCCCCTCACTCCCTCCGTCTCCCCTCATTCCCTCCGTCTCCCCTCACTCCCTCCGTCTCCCCTCATTCCCTCCGTCTCCCCTCATTCCCTCCGTCTCCCCTCACTCCTTCCATCTCTCCCCTCACTCCCTCCGTCTCCCCTCACTCCCTCCGTCTCCCCTCCGTCTCCCCTCACTCCCTCCGTCTCCCCTCACTCCCTCCGTCTCCCCTCACTCCCTCCATCTCTCCCCTCATTCCCTCCATCTCCCCTCACTCCCTCCGTCTCCCCTCACTCCCTCCGTCTCCCCTTTGTCTCCCCTCACTCCCTCCGTCTCCCCTTTGTCTCCCCTCACTCCCTCCGTCTCCCCTTTGTCTTCCCTCACTCCCTCTGTCTCCCCTTTGTCTCCCCTCACTCCCTCCGTCTCCCCTCACTCCCTCCATCTCTCCTTTCACTCCCTCCATCTCCCCTCATTCCCTCCACCTTTCCCTGGAAGAAGATAGATAAAGAAAACAATAAAGACAGAAAGTGATAAAGTTGGACAAAGGGATAGAGAGATGCAGGAAAGACATCACAGTGCTGCAATATGGCAAATGAGGTTAAAGGTCATTACCCACGATTCCATGTGAAAGGGCAAATATTAATTAGGAGGGGATAAAGAAGTGTATCATCATCATCCTCAGTCGTAGCACACAGACAGAGCAGGGTGTGTGTATGTGGGGGGAGGGATGTAATGAGTGTGTGTGTACAGGGGGCAGGGTTTGGGTGCTATGACGTCACGATGCAGAGCTGTGAACCTGGCTGAAAGAGCAGGGAGAAGGAGCTCGTCCGCTCTGAAACCTCCGGTGTGTGACGATGGCGCTCCCTAGTGGATATATATACACTGCAGATTAGAGGCCGTGTCCCTATCCAACCTCCTCATCCATACTCCCTCGTCCACTTCCCCTAGACTGAGTAAACACTCCTCAAGTCATGACAGTGAACCACATTAGACTGAAACACTGACACAGCGACAGGTGTGTGTGTGTGTGTGTGTGTGTGTGTGTGTGTGTGTGTGTGTGTCCTGCTATACATATCACACAGTCAGCTCTCAGCTCTCACCATGTATGGTAATGCAGCTGACACACACACACACACACACACACACACACTTATATCAGCCTCATATAGATCACGCTTTGTGGGTAAGTTTGAGTTGTTCAACACACACACACACACACACACACACACACACACACACACTTATATCTAAAGTGTTTGAATTGATGACACGCTTGTTCCGGATGCCTAAATAAAATAATGATCTTAAATAAAATGGATCAAACACCCAGCTCAAGAATCTGCAACAGAAACATAGAATATTATGGAATTATTATAGAACAGTAAACATCTGACACTAGCGTGAAATTTACAAAAGAACGATATTCTGACATTTAGTGAATCTTCCTGTCCAAATGGTGCAGATTTGACATGTTATTGTTGTAGTAAAGAACAATTATTTAAGATTTAAACATCCTTCTGTAGAAACAGGAAGTTCATTTTGTTCAGAGTGACAACTTCCTGTGTGTGATTACCAGATTAAATACAGTTTACATCTGTATAAACCGTTCAATCTGCCGTTACGTTAGTGAGTGTTTACCTCCAGTCCAAGAGCCAATCGTCGTTCTCTTACCGTGTTATTGCCAGGTATAGGCTCCGCCCCCTCATGCTGAGCGCTCTGATACACTCGGAGCTGGTGGTGGTCTGGGTAATCAGAGCTAGAGTGGGCGGAGCTAAAGTCAAGAGGCGGGAGTCTGGCTGTGGGTGTGGGCGGGGCTTGCCCGGGTGGTGGATACGAAGGGGGGGCGGCATAGACCTGGGAGAGGGCGGGGTCACTGCTGCCTGGCCCCGCCTCCTGAGCAGGAGCACCCTATAGGAGACAGAGCAGAGACAGATGAAATTAATTCTGGAATGAATGAATGAATAATGATCCTTAAAAAAAATTAAGAATTAATTAAAAATTAAAAATGAGTAAGTTATTATTAACTGATTTATAAACTAATACTAAAACCACGGTTGCTGAGAAGCGCAGGACACAATAACACCAAAAACACGAGGAGAATTCAAAGTGGAAAAGGTGGGTATAGTGTGTGAACGGAATTCTTCCCTCTGATTGGACGAGACATCGGTCACTCAGGATGTACAGGAAGTCCAGCAGGCTGCAGCAGTAGAAAGTGGATTGGTGTGTGTATGAACGCAGCTCTGCTCTTATAGTGCTCCTTACATCCTGCGTTCTTCAGGTGTGTTTTTAGAGATCACAAACTAATCTTTACGCCATGATACGCTATCAGTATATCCAAAATCACGCCATGTGAACGTCCTTCCTCAGAGCAGCGCTGAATGAACTCCATTTTCTTATAAAGATAAATATATGTTTTTGGGGTTTTTTTTATATTTAAAGTTGCGAGAGAAAAAAACTGGTTTAAGGTGAAGGCAGAACTCCACACATGAAATAAAGTTAGATACACAACTTCCTACTTCCTGTATATCCTGAGTGACAGATGTCTCGTCCAATCAGCGGGAAGAATTCCGTTCACAC
>JAUCMX010000003.1:33392023-33393127 GCA_033459395.1 Hemibagrus guttatus
CATGAAATGTTTAGAGAGAGAGAGAGAGAGATGTTAAAGAGTACAGTGACAGACAGACAGGTAGAGAGTGAGACAGTTACCTGCACTAGGCTGGGGTAGCAGGAGGTTTGGGGGTAGACGGGCAGACCGTACGGCTGCAGGATGACCGCAGGAGAGGACAACATAGTGCATATCCAGGAGGAGAGACACCGCAGAGGAGAGACAGACAGAAAAGTGTGGAAAAGTTCTGGAGAGAGAGAGACAGAACCCAGGAGACAGAACCGGAGCCAGGAACTCAGGGAGAGGAACCACCAGCAAGATCCCAGAAAGAACAGTCTCCAAAAAAAAATGAGTGTGTGTCCAGAGCTAACCTGCGCCCAGCTCTGAGGAGAACAACGGGGGTGTGTGTGTGTGTGTGTGTGTGTGTGTGTGTGTGTGTGTGTGTGTGAGAGAGAGAGAGAGGCTCTGACAGATAGAAACACATGTCTAGAATCATGTTACACTGCTGTTATAAATAGCAGCTGTGTTTCTGCTCCACACCAAGCTGATCTCACACATTGAGTTTATATCTAAAACACACACACACACACACACACACACACACACACACACACTCACTCAGGTATTACAGATCAGATTGAGGAGTAGTGAGTGTTATTTATTGGAGTAGAGAGTCAGGGGCTGAAACTCCACGCACTGCTTCTAGAGGAATCACTGATCTCTGAAAATACTTTTTGATTTCATTCAGATGGTGAAATGTGCTGTGTGTGTGTGTGTGTGTGTGTGTGTGTGTGTGTGTGTGTGTGTGTCAGCTCTTTTTCACCTAAAATACAATTCTACATGTTGACCAGTAGGTGGTGCTGTATTCAGTAGATTATTGTCCAGCAGCAGACGTCCTTCATTACAGATCCAGTGCAAAACAACTGAAATACATCCAGAGATCCATGACAGCTGCTCGGACTGTCTGGATGTTGTGGGGTTTTTCTGGATGTTTGGATGTTGTGGGTTTTTTCTGGATGTCTGGATGTTGTGGGGTTTTTCTGGATGTTTGGATGTTGTGGGTTTTTTCTGGATGTTTGGATGTTGTGGGGTTTTTCTGGATGTTTGGATGTTGTGGGTTTTTTT
>JAUCMX010000003.1:33393627-33446408 GCA_033459395.1 Hemibagrus guttatus
GATTACATTTATTCGGTAACATTTATCAAAAGAAAATTAGCAAGATTTCCATAATTATAGTGAGTAATAAAACTTCATACAACTAATTAAACATAAACAAAATGTAATGAAATCTATTTCTTTCAGTAAGTACTACACACGTCAGATTTACTCAACATTTTGTTTCTGTATATGAAAAATGTAATTGATTATACTTAACGAGTTTAAATCCTTTATATCATTTATAACTAAAATATAATGAAGTAACTTTTACTGAAGGTCTTCAAGGTTAGTGCTTTTACTTGTTACTGGTTACATAAAAAGAGGATTTTTCTCCCGAGTAAATCATACAAGTTGTCTTTCTCAGTTTGTGATCAGGATCATAAGCTTTTTTTCTGAGTTCTGAGTTCTGCTGCGCTGGAGATCAGCCCCTGTGACGTCACCGTGTCACGCCCCGCCCTGGAATTAACCGCGAGAGGGAGCTCTCGCCCGCTTTTTGAGATTACTTCCGGGTTGCGCCCCGGGCATAAAAGCGGGGTGCACTTTTTGCTGGACGCGAAGTATCTTTCATGGATTGTACTGAGCGTTTTGTTGTCGGATTGCCTACTGTTATTGACCTGGACTGTTTACCGTTTCCCCTCTTGGATTACCTGTGTTGTTTCTGTTTCTGGATTACTGACCTCGGACTGTTTATGGACTTTTGTTTCTGCCTGTCGATTTTGGAATATACGCTTGGGATTACTGATAACACGTTGCCGAACTCTGTGCCTGTCCCCGACTCCGTCTCTGCTCGTCCCCTATCGCCAGCTCGGCGAATGGATCCGAACACTTCCGCCTCCGGCGGAGCTCCGTCACAGAATACTTCGCCTATCATGGATCCAGCGGAGCTTCGCGATATCATCGTGCGGCAAGGAGCGATTATACGCTCCTATCAAGATCAGGTGGAAGCGCTGCAAGAACAGCTACGCGGCGCGAGCATCGCCGCATCCCGGGATCCGCCCACAGCTCGCGGTGAGTCACCACGTCTAGCCTTGCCTGATAAATTTGATGGCTCTGCCGATCGCTGCCGGGGTTTTTTGCGGCAATGTGAAGTGTTTTTTGCTCACCAACCAGGCGTATATAGTAAGGAGGAAACACAGTGTGCATTTATCATGTCACTGCTGACAGACAGGGCATTAGAATGGGCTTCGGCGGTTTGGGATGCCGATCCCCAAATTAGGTCATCATTTTCTCACTTCGCTGGCTTAATTCGGGAAGTGTTTGAATACCCTGCGGGTGGCAAGGACATCTCCGTTCAGCTCATGGAGCTACGGCAGGGAACGGACACCGCCGCGGATTATGCTATCACGTTTCGTACCCTTGCGGCCCAGTCGGGGTGGAATGACGCTTCGCTTTGGGCGGTGTTTCGTGCTGGCTTGAATCCAGAGCTCCAGACGGAGCTAGCGTGTCGCGCTGAGGCTACCACCTTGTCTCAGTTCGTCGCCACAGCTATTCGTCTGGACAATCTCCGGCGCCAACACCGCGCAGAGGCTTCACGAGCCTTCCCCGTTCGCCATCGCCGCCAAACGGATTACCCAAGCTTCAGGGAGGAGGCGCCCGAACCTATGCAGCTGGGGAGATCCAGACTGACTGATCCCACGCACTCACAGCAAGGCCGGATGAGGCTGTGCTACCACTGCGGGGCCTCAGGACATCAGAGCTCTCGTTGCCCGGAAAGAGAGACACCAGCCAAGGTGGGTACCAGCTCTCCGTTCTTCAGTCTGTTGGTGCCAGTGTCCTTGAGTGTCTCTGATCGCGTTATCTCTGTCGCAGCGCTAATCGACTCCGGGGCGGCTGTAAACCTTATTGACGGAGGGTTGGTGGAGAGGCTCGGGATCACCACCTTCCCCTGTGTACCATCCCTAAGGATTACGGCCATTGACAGTCAGCCCATTGGGGAGGGCTACCTCAAACGTCAGACAGAGCTGCTGGAGTTCCGAGTGGGTCTGTTTCATCGAGAACGCCTGGCGTTTTACGTCACCTCTTCACCGGCCAACCCCGTGATCCTGGGATTTCCGTGGCTCCGTCGTCATGACCCCCAGATCTCCTGGCAATCAAGGGAACTGGTACGCTGGTCACCCTCCTGTCACTACGGCTGTCTTCAAAACCAGGTGCCAAGGCCTTGCAGGGCCTCTCGTGTGAGGGAAATGTCCCCTCCCCCTCTAGATCACCTCCCACAGGCTTACGCTGAGTTCCGAGAGGTCTTCAGCAAGGAGAGGGCGTCCCGCCTGCCGGCGCACCAACCCTGGGATTGCGCCATTGACCTGCTACCCAACGCATCTCCCCCCAGGGGGCGGATCTACCCCCTTTCGCTACCCGAATCAAGGGCCATGGAGGAGTATATAGAAACTGCCTTAGCAGCAGGACACATTCAGGCCTCCACGTCCCCCGCAGCAGCTGGCTTCTTCTTCGTGGGTAAGAAGGACGGAGGCTTACGCCCATGCATTGATTACCGGGGCCTGAACGCCATCACCGTTCCGTACCCCTATCCTCTGCCCTTGGTACCTGCAGCACTGGAACAGCTGAGGGGGGCGAGGATCTTCACCAAGCTCGATCTCAGGAGCGCCTATAACCTAGTCCGGATTCGTGAGGGTGACGAATGGAAGACCGCTTTCCACACCACTCACGGGCACTACGAGTACCGAGTTATGCCATTCGGCCTTACTAATGCCCCCGCAGTCTTCCAGGCACTGATTAATGGAGTATTTCAAGACCTGCTGGGTAAAGGAGTCATTGCGTACATTGATGACATTCTGGTCTACTCCGAGTCTCTGGAGGAACATGTGCTACACGTTCGGGAGGTCCTTTCCCGCCTGCAGCGCCATCACCTTTACGTGAAGCTGGAGAAATGTGAGTTTCACCGGAGGACGGTAACTTTCCTGGGCTACGTGATATCTCAACGGGGCGTGGAGATGGACATGGTCAAGGTTCGGGCAGTCACTGACTGGCCCGCCCCCACCACAGTGCGGGAGTTGCAGCGATTCTTGGGTTTCGCCAACTTTTATAGGAGATTTATAAGGAACTACAGCTCGGTGGCAGGCCCATTAACATCCTTACTGCGAGGTAAGCCCAAGAGACTGGCTTGGACAGACCAGGCCCGGGCAGCCTTTCAGCAGTTAAAAGAGAGTTTCACTTCAGCCCCCATTCTACGACACCCGGATCCAGACTTACCTTTCGTGGTGGAGGTAGATGCCTCCAGTAGCGGCCTCGGGGCCGTACTCTCCCAACGTCAGGGCGAACCTGGCAAGCTCCACCCATGTGCGTATTACTCACGGAAGCTGACGGCCGCAGAATGCAACTACGACGTGGGCAACAGGGAGCTACTGGCCATCAAGGCAGCACTTGAGGAGTGGCGCCACTGGCTGGAGGGAGCACGCCATCCATTTCAGGTACTCACTGATCACCGTAACCTGGAATATCTCCGTGGAGCTAAGCGTCTGAACCCGCGACAGGCCAGATGGGCCTTGTTCTTCACACGTTTTCGATTCACGGTGACATACCGCCCTGGGTCCAAGAACGGGAAGGCTGACGCTCTTTCCAGGGGATTCGAGACCCCCAGCGAGCCTACACGAATCGAGCCCATCCTGCCGGTTACTGCTATTCTGGCCCCGGTCCAGTGGAACCTCGTGGAGGAGATCCAGCACGCACACGCCAACGAACCCCCTCCTGCCGGTTGTCCGCCGAATCGACTCTTCGTGCCGCCACAGTTCCGACTTCAGGTGATGCAGTGGGTACACGAGGCCCCTAGCTCAGGGCATCCAGGGATTCGACGATCCACCCAGCTCATCCGCCATCGATTCTGGTGGCCCTCCCTGGCCTCTGACGTGGAGGAACACGTACGGGCCTGTTCTACCTGCGCTCAGACTCGCACCAGTCGCCAACTACCAGAGGGGCTGCTGGAGCCCCTTCCCATTCCTCAACGCCCCTGGTCCCACCTGTCTGTGGATTTTCTAACGGACTTACCTGACTCGGGAGGGCACACCGCAGTTCTGGTGGTGGTGGATCGCTTCTCTAAGGGGTGCAAGCTGATTCCCCTTAAGGGGTTGCCCTCTGCCATGCAGACTGCGGAAGCCCTGTTCCTGCACGTGTTCCGGAACTTCGGCCTTCCCGAGGACATCGTGTCGGACCGGGGTCCGCAATTCACTTCCCGGGTGTGGGGATCGCTATGTGCCCGATTAGGCATCGGAGTTAGCCTGAGTTCTGGTTACCACCCCCAGTCTAATGGTCAGGCGGAGCGCCTCAACCAAGAGATCGGCCGGTTCCTCAGGTCCTACTGCAGCAGGGAGCAGCATCGGTGGAGTGAGTTTCTGCCCTGGGCCGAATACGCCCAGAACTCCCTCACCCACTCCTCTACGGGTATAACCCCGTTCCAGTGCGTACTGGGGTACCAGCCGCCTCTATTCCCCTGGGCAGGGGAGCCTTCCGACGTCCCTACGGTGGAGGACTGGTATCTGCGGAGTCAGGAGGTCTGGGAGAGGGCGCATGTACGTCTCCAGCGGGCCGTGCGTAGGCAAAGGATCCAGGCCGACCGGCGTCGTCGCCCGCACCCTTCTTACCAGGTGGGACAAATGGTGTGGCTGTCCACGCAGAACCTCCGCCTCAAGCTGCCGTGCCGCAAACTTAGCCCCAGGTTCGTCGGGCCGTTTGAGATCATACGCCAGGTCAATCCGGTGGCGTATCGGTTGCGACTCCCGGCGACATATCGCATTTGTCCCACGTTCCACGTGTCTCTGCTGAAACCAGCTTTACCCGACGACGGAGAGGGCGCCGGCTGGCGAGGAGCCGCCACCACCGCTGGACGTCGAGGGTTCTCCAGCTTATCGGGTGCGGGCCCTTCTGGATTCCAGGCGGGTTCGTTCGCGCATTCAGTACCTCGTGGACTGGGAGGGTTACGGCGCCGAGGAGCGGTCGTGGGTGGACGCTCTCGACATCCTAGACCCTTCGCTGACGGAGGACTTCCATCGCGACCACCCGAGGAGACCAGCACCGCGCCCCAGGGGGCGCCCTCGGCGTAGAACCCCGGGAGGCGTTCCTAGAGGGGGGGGCTCTGTCACGCCCCGCCCTGGAATTAACCGCGAGAGGGAGCTCTCGCCCGCTTTTTGAGATTACTTCCGGGTTGCGCCCCGGGCATAAAAGCGGGGTGCACTTTTTGCTGGACGCGAAGTATCTTTCATGGATTGTACTGAGCGTTTTGTTGTCGGATTGCCTACTGTTATTGACCTGGACTGTTTACCGTTTCCCCTCTTGGATTACCTGTGTTGTTTCTGTTTCTGGATTACTGACCTCGGACTGTTTATGGACTTTTGTTTCTGCCTGTCGATTTTGGAATATACGCTTGGGATTACTGATAACACGTTGCCGAACTCTGTGCCTGTCCCCGACTCCGTCTCTGCTCGTCCCCTATCGCCAGCTCGGCGAATGGATCCGAACACTTCCGCCTCCGGCGGAGCTCCGTCACACACCGACTGCTAGTATGAGGTTTGTGAGCGCTGCAGAACCTCAAGGAATTCTATGAACTTAATAGCTATGACTTGTCTGAAGCAGTGTGTGGGACGATCATGAGGCAGGTGGTTCGAGCTGCTCAGCACTGCTGTGATCGTGGAGTTTTTCACCGCGACATCAAGCCTGAGAATATTCTCATCAATCTGGCCACCCTGGAGGTGAAGCTGATCGACTTTGGCTGTGGGGATTTGATGAAAGACGAGGTGTACACCAGTTTTTCTGGTAATTTCACAACTGGATAGAGTCTTAGAGGCCATAGAGAATAGAGTCATGGATAGAGTGCAGTGGAGAAGCATTTGTTTCTGATGGACGCTGCTCTTTCTCTTACTTTCACTCAGGAACTCCGGCTTTCTATCCTCCTGAGTGGATACGCAACAATGAGTATTTAGCCATTCCTGCTACTGTCTGGAGTCTGGGTGTAGTCCTGTATGAGATGGTCAGCAGAAACCTGCCTTTCTACAGTGAGCAGGAGATTAGTGTTGTTTGTGCGCCACAAATTTCTGGTTTGTCTGAAGCTGAGAAAATGCAGAAGCATCACATTTATATCGGTAGAACAAAGCTGTAAAACTCAGCAAACATGATTCATTTTTGTTTGTGAATTCTAAATACTGTCTGATTCTCTGTCTGATCGCTGACACACAGAGTGCTTCAGTCTGATATCGTGGTGCCTGGATCTGATCCCTGAAGATTGTCCAACTCTGGATGAAATCCTGAGCCACGTCTGGTAAAAGGAGGAGATTCAGGACGGAGTCCAGGTGAGAGAGTTACACCTGAATCAGACCTGATGAAGCTGAGCTGGGACTCGCTGTAATAGTCTAGAGTACAGAGATGGTACTGGATCAGTGCTGAGTTCTCTAACACAGATTAATTTGGAATTTTATTCACTTCATTATGTAGAAGAGATGTCTCAGTAAAATGAGTCTGATGTCTGACTGTGTTTTTACTTTGCAGAACCCTTCTGGTGACCAGGATCTGGACACACCTTCATCACACTAACACAAATCTAACAAAGAAATTTACAAATCTAAAATATACAAATCATGGTCCTGCTCCACCAGCATCTACACTCACGAGCCGGTGGTCCTGTCTGACTTCACCGCATACAGCTGTGGAAGAGGAATGATTTAGAATCACACTATCTGGCCTCACCTACAAGAGGATGGGTTCCCTTTTGAGTCTGGTTCCTCTCGAGGTTTCCTCCTCATGAACTCTCAGGGACTTTTTCCTCGCCACTGTCGCCTATGGCTTGTTCATTAGGGACCGAAATTTACAAACTGCTGCCAAAATGAAAGAATAAAAGAGGACAAAAATAGGATTCTACCCTCAGGGGGCACTTCAGTCGAGGGCTATAACAACTCAATAAAAAAAAAACAATTAATAAAAAAATGTAATTAAATTCAGATAGTGTGATGATTGATTTATAGAAACTGGAAGATTCTGACATTTTATTTGTCTTTTATTTAGTTGGTCTTGTAAAATATTTTGTAACAAAATAAAAGTAAAGAAAACATTAATGAATCTATTTTATAGATATAGATACAGATATATTTTTGTTAAGATTTATTAATAATATTGTTATTTCTAATTGAATTTTTATTCAGTATAATCTTGGTTAGAAATGTTTAATGTTTTTGAGTGTGTGTCCTCTATAGGTCATGGGGCAAAAGTTATGAAGTTGTGTGAAGGTGAGGCTTCATCTCTCCTCATGTTTTTTATGCATCAGTGACACAATATCACTAGTAGTATAATATCCTCTGTGGTGGTGAAGTACTTGAATTATTGCAGTGTTTTTACCACTACAATTACTCTTGGGTTATAGTGCAATATGTTACTGCTCCTTTGACACTTAGTGAATTACACATCTTCACATCTTCACATCTTCAATCATTTATTGAACCAGCAGGGTTCTACAAAAGCAATTAAGAGACAAACCAGGAATCTAAACAGGAGTGAAGTCCAGGGAGGCAAAGCAACGTCCTCTCATAGTGATTGTTGATTCTAATCAATGATGATCAGCTCCACCTGTACCTGGGTCTGTTTAAGGAGAGCTCTGCACTTACTCACTGCTCAGGGTTCAGTCAAACCTGCTCTGTGTTGGTGCTCAAATCTCAGCAGATAATTCTAATAAGAAGAAGATGATTCTTGAGCTCACTGAGCTCTCAGTGTAAGTATATAGCTATTAAAAAAAAAAAAAAAATAGATATTATTCTCTAGTCTGTGTCTGAACTCTTGGTTTATCTTCGAGACTTTGTGTTGCTCTGCATTCGCTGTGTCATGGTCTGGCTACCCTGCACCGTGCGGGGCGCGAACCCGGACTTCCATGGTGTCGCGTGCATGCACCAGCATGCCGTGAAAGCAGACTCAGATGCAGGATTCAGCGAAATGCTGCTTTTATAACATAAACACAGGACAGAGGGCAACTAACTGAACACTAGACACAGCGTAGTATAAAACAAAACAAGAAACAAAACCTAAACCATAACCTGGATATGACATATAACACAAAACCACGGCACAGTTAACAATCACTGACAAAGACATGAACACAAGGATCCCCACTTATAGGGACATTAGGGCTAATGGGAAGGTGACACAACAGGAATGAGAACAATGGGCAAAGCATGACAACACACACACGAAGAAGCAGGCTTCGGAATTTCACCTGCCATCGCCCTCTCCGGGCCTGGCAGAGAGCTGTCCAGCTGTTCCTGACATAACCCTCCCACCCTCCTAAGGCGCAGCTCCTGAAGTGCCTCCAGCAAAGCTACAATGGCACTCCAGGGATCAGTAAAAGACGTAGTTCATATAGAGGGGAGCTGCAAGGTGAGATGTAGTTCATAGATGCAGTCCAGGACAGTGCCCCAGATCCTGGGGACACTGCAACATCCAACACGTAAACGAGATGGGGGGAATGCCTAGCGACATCCTCCATGGAAGACCCCATTGCGGCGCGGCATCCCCTGCTGGCAGTGGTGGAAGCCATGCTTCCAGACGGACAGATAAAAAGGGGTGCCTCCCATGGCATGGAGTCGAGGGGTGGAGAACTCCATCACGGAGCGACATCCTCGACCGGAACAAGGATGGAGGCACCACACTGGGGAAATGGGAAGGGGGCCCACCTGCTCAACCTTTTCCAGGGCAGGTGGTCTGTCGGATGTCATCCACCCGGGATCCGGGGTCCTTGTTCATGGACTGCAGACAGGAACAAGTTGGAAATCCCGCTGGGTCTCGAAGAAGGTCAGTGATTCTGTCACGGTCCAGTGGCCCCCACCCTATGCAGGGCTCAAACCCGGACCTCCGTGGTGTTGTGTGCATGCACCTGCATGCCGTGAAAGGAGACCCAGATGCAGGATTCAGCAAAGTGCTGCTTTTATTACATAAACACAAGACAAAGGGTAGACTAACTGAACACTAGACATAATGTGATATAAAACAAAACAAAACAAAACCTAAACCATAACCTGGACATGACAAAACAATGGCACAGTTAATAATCACTGACTAAGACATGAACACAAGGATCCCCACTTACTGTATAGGGATAGACATTAGGGCTAATGGGATACAGGTGACATAACAGGAATGAGAACAATGGGCAGGGCATGACAACACACACACGAAGAAGCAGGCTTCGGAATTTCAGAACTGTCCAGCTGTTCCTGACACGCTGTCTCTGTAGGGTTTGATTTTGTGTTGCTCTGCACTTGAGTCTGTCACTGTCTCTGTAGGAGAATCACTGGGATGAGAGCTCACCTCCAATCCCTGGAGATCAGGGGTCAAACCCTGTATGTGGTGACCTGCTCCCTGTTCCATTCTACCACACACATCTGACCAAACACACTGGATTATTACAAAACACACAGACAACAATGTTGCTTCTCTTTTAGTTTTATTTATTTCTTTACTTTACTTCAGTCTTACACCTCTAAAGGAAATAAATTACAGAGAGTGGCAAATTTAAGAATAGTGTAAAAACAATATATACATTTGCAGTGTAATAATTTATTATACATATTCAGAGCAGGTTTTTTTTTTTACATGAGCTGAGACACATCTTAAGGAGATATGAGCAGTATACATGTAACTTATTTATTTTCAGATAAATAAAATAAAGAATAATAGTAATAGTAAATAGGCCAAAAGTTTCCTTTTGGTTACTGAAGATGAGATTAGGTCCTGGGGTTTGAGTGTTTGTGTGTGTATGTGTGTGTGTGTGTGTGTGTGTGTAGAGACAGTAACTCACTCTAGTGTCTCCAGTGTACATTGTGGATCCTTCAGTAGATCATTGAGCAGCTTCTCTCCTGATTCTCCTGTTTTATTACCGTACAGATTCAGTTCTCTCAGGTGTGATGAGGAGTTTGATCTCAGAGCTGAAGCCAAAGCAACACAACCTTCATCTGTAATACTGCAGTTAAACATCCTGCAGAGAATAAAACATCTCACAGTTACAGCATTAATCACTCCGATTTATTAAACACACACAATCACTGTGTACAGTTCAATTACTGTGTGTGTGTGTGTGTGTGTGTGTGTGTGTGTGTGTGTGTGTCACAAAATGCTGGTTTACGGAGCACGCTGGTTGTGCCGGTTTAGATGAATCAGACCCAACACGGAGATAGACGACAGACAGGGGTTTATTAAACAGAAGAACATATATCCGCGCAGACATTACACTCAGACGAGGACTAGCAATGAACGTAAACAGACGGCCACTATAAATAAGGAACATAATCATAGACACATTAGGAACAGGTGAACAAAGGCAGAAACACATTAGGAAGAGGCGTGGCTAAAACGAACACATGACCGAACAAACACAACCCCTGCTGAAGGCCCCCTAGTGGTCCTATGGGGAATCTTGCCCACCGTAACAGTGTGTGTGTGTGTGTGTGTGTGTGCACCTCAGTATCTCCAGTGTACAGTGTGTATTCTTCAGTCCAGCAGAGAGCAGCTTCACTCCTAAATCCTGCAGTTTATTGTCACTCAGGTTCAGTTCTCTCAGTCTGGAGGAGTTTGAGGTGAGAACTGAGGACAGAGCTCTACAGCTTTCCTCTGTCAGATTACAGAAACACAGACTGGAAGAGAAATGATGAAATATGTGAATATCTGACTGATAAATGAGATGTTTCCAGCAGTCAGGTAATAAACTGTCTCACTGAACACAAGCTTCTAATGTCAGAATAAAAATATCAAATAAAGAGACAGTATTTGTAGTTGGCTCATATGAGACAATGTATTTAACAAGAGGAAAGGAAAAAGGACAGGAGGAGACAAGATCTAATATAATACAGGTAGATGAGTGTAGAGGGAAAGTAAGATCAGGTGTTGGAAATCGTTTTTCTGTGAAAAGTCATGCTTAAAGACACAATCTATTCTGTTTGTAATTTTCAGATAAAGTGATGATCTGACTTCTGTGTGTGTGTGTGTGTGTGTGTGTGTGTGTGTGTGTGTGTGTGTGTGTGTGTGTGTGTGTGTGTACCTCAGTATCTCCAGTGTACAGTGTGGATTCTTCAGTCCAGCAGAGAGCAGCTTCACTCCTGAATCCTGCAGTTTATTGTAACTCAGGTTCAGTTCTCTCAGTCTGGAGGAGTTTGAGGTGAGAACTGAGGATAGAGCTCTACAGCTTTCCTCTGTCAGGTTACAGTTCCACAGACTGGGAGAGAAATGATGAAACATCAGAACACTGATCTCAAACACACACACACAGCCATAACACACTCTTTACCATGTAACAGAAATGTGAGTGTGTTTCTCTCACACACAGAGATCAGAGGACAGGACGCCACATCAGCACATTTACAGGAGCAGAGACGTCTTTCAGCACTTCACAATCTCTCAGTTTATACAATTTATTATAAGACCATTATCTCATGTACATAACACACACATGTGAGAGCGAGCAGCCTACACACACTACACTCTGATCTGTCTTCACCTTTATACAACCAACACACACACACACACACACACACACACACACTTTATTACTGTCATTTGGTTTGGTTAGTTTTACATTTCACTGGTTTTCCAGAGTAATTAGGTTCCCTTTCAAGGGAACTCAAAGCTGTGTCATAACTGGCGCTATGGGAACACTTGTCGAGGAAGTGTGTCTGAAGCTCCGTGTGCACACACGCCAATTCATTGGCTCAGATAGGACACGTGATGGGGGAATACGCGCCAGCATGTCCATATAAGGGCACCTACGTCACATCCATTCAGCTTTTTTTGTCTTCAGGAAGTGCTCCGTTGTATGTGTGTCGAGTGTCTGTCCGAATGGTGAAGAATTTTAGGAGGTGTCAGCATCCCTGTCCACGTTTTATTACAGAGGATGACACACACGTTTGCTTGGGTGAGGAGCATGCCCGGTCAGCTATCGAGGGATTAGGCTGCGTGCATTGCGGGGGATTTCCGCCTTGTGAGCTCTGATCCCGCTTGGCAGTGTTTACTGGTTCAGGTCCTGCTTCTGCCAAGGCGCCACAGCAGCTTAGATCATGGGGTTCACAGATGGAGTTAGTGGAAGGTTCTCCCCTTTCTCTTGTCCTCTCCAATGATTCTTGATGTCCACATTCTGGCTTCAGAAGCTCGCACTGCGATTTCTCCTGACCCGGAAGTAGAAATCTTTGTTTGATTTGCCACCACAGCCAGTGGCATTCGAGGAGCTCCTCGACATCATCATGCGTGCCGTGGGAAAATTGAATTTAGATTGGCCAGAGCAGGAAGCCAGCATCGGCCGTTCGATCGCTTCCTGACTTTGCCCACCCACCCCACACAGACGGCTACCTTTTTTTCCGGACCTCAATGCTGAGGTATTGAGGTCCTGGAAGAATCCATATTTTCTCTCCGGCTTCCTCCAGCTATTTAGCCATTTTGGGGCTGGATGAGCATGGTTATACTGCCATGCCTAAGGCGGAAGAGACGCTTGCGGGCTATCTCTCCCCTACACCGGCAGCATGGAGGAAGCCGGCGCTGCCTTCTAAGCCATGTAGGGTCACTTCAGCCTTTGTGGGGAGGGCCTACACAGCAGCGGGCCAAGAAAGTACATCCCTGCACATCATGGCAGTTTTGCAGGCCTACCAGACTGACCTGCTGAGGGAGCTTGATTGCAGCAAAGGTCTGGGTCCCGACGCAGTCTCTGAGTTCTGTCCAGCCACAGATCTTGCACTCCGTGCCACAAAGCAGAAGGTCCATGCCATAGGCCATTCAATGGCTGAGCTGGTTGCCACGGGGAGGCACCTGTGGCTCAATCTTACGGGAATAAAGGACAAGTCCTTTCTCTTAGACACCCCGATTCCACCTCAGGGCTTATTTGGCGATGCAGTTAGCGCTGTCGTCGACCGGCACCAGGAGGTGAAGCATCAATCAGCAGCATTTAGAGAGTTTATCCCACGCCACCACGAGAAGCCTGGGCCATCGTCCACCCTCACCTGCCCCCCTTCTGGCAGGGCAGAGAAAAAGGCTAGTGTGGCAGCCCATGCCCCCTAACAAAATCTAGGGAGGCTGGCCAGTGGGCTCAGGCTCAGGCCCATCAGACGAGACCTGACCTGAGGTCGGTCGTCTCGGCCAGGCAGGCCACGAAGGAATAGTGACGCCCGAGGGCTAGGGTTCCTGGGAGCATCCTTCTTAGTGGGCCTTTCCCTACCCTCTACCCCGCCACCTCTGGCATTTCGGGGGGCAATAGGCCCATTCTTGCTCCCACTTCCTCTATAAATCTATTCCCCTGGCCTGTACCTGCCAGTGTGCTGTTTCAGGACACCGGTGGGGACAACATGAGTTCAGCACCACTCTCAGACAGCCTGGCAGCATGGAAGCTTCTTCCTGGTGTCTTTCAGTGTGTCCTAGATACCGTAAGGAAGGGTACAGGATCCAGTTTGCCACCCATCCCCCTCAGTTTCAGGGAGTGCTGCCCACTATCATCGGCACACCCCAAACTTGGCAGCCATGGCCATGGCAGCCAGTCACCGGGATGTGGTGCTTGCCCATATGAGGTCTCTAGGCCTTGGGGTCAACCCAGAGAAGTGTGTGCTTTCTCCATCTCAGAGAACCACCTTCTTGAAAGTGATTTGGGATTCTACCATGATGCGGGCATGTGGCTTCCATACTGGCAGCAGTAAATACTGTTCAGCTAGACCAGAGCCTCTCTGTAGAGAGAGTCCTTGACCTCATGGCGGCAGCAGCCAATGTGATTCCTGTGGGCCTGCTTCACATGAGGCCATTCCAGTTCTGGTTCAGAGGTGCGGGCTTCCATCCCCGCAGGCATCCTCTCGATGCCATCAGGGTTACACACCGTGGGCTTCGTACCCTACTTACGTGGACAAGACCCTGATTTCTGGCCTTGGGTCCCACTCTAGGGGCATGTCACCATCGCAGGACTCTTTCAACGGAGGCCTCACTTTTGGGCTGGGGTGCAGTCTTGGATGGCCTCCCCATCCAGGGTCTTTGGAAAGGCCCTCAACTTTTGTGGCACATAAATTGCCTGGAGATGAGGGCCGTGTTTCTGGCATTGAAACACTTTCTCCCACACCTCAGGGGCTTTCATGTGCTGGTGCGCACTGACAGCACCACAGTGGTTGCTTATATCTACCATCAGGGTGGTCTGTGTTTGCACCCTCTATTCAAGTTGGCGCAGCAGATCCTGCTCTGGGCAGAGACCAGACTCCTTTTGTTGAGAATGATTGTTGTTACAGGGCACATAAATTGGGAGGCAAACTTCCTGTCAAGACAGGTGCTAAGGCCCGGGGAGTGGCGGCTCCACCCTCACGTGGTGGACTCCGTCTGGCGGATTTACGGCCAAGCGGAAGTGGATCTGTTCGCCTTCGAGGAGTCGACACACTGTCCACTGTGGTACTCCCTCTCTCATCCAGCCCCTCTGTAATGTGGAAGCTCTGGGTTTGGTCCCTGAGGGGAACCATTTCTTAGAGGCAGGCCTCTCATCGAAGGTTGTGGAGACTCTACTGAATGCTAGGGCTCCCTCCACAAGGAAGCTGTATGCTCTGAAGTGGAGGCTTTTTAGTCTCTGGTGCACTCAGTGTGAGTAGGACCTAGTGCACTGCCCGACTGGTACAGTGCTGGGTTTCCTACAGTCTCTCCTTTCTTGTGGCCTGTCTCCCACCACCTTAAAGGTGTACGTGGCCGCCACTTCTGTGAACCACACCCTTGTCCTTGGAGCCTCCCGAGGTAGGCACCCTCTGGTCTCTCGATTTCTACGTGGTGCCAAGCAGCTAAGGCCTTCCTGCAGACCGCGCCTCCCCTCCTGGGACCTCTCAGTGGTCCTGAATGGGTTGCTGGAAGCCCCCTTTAAGCTCATGGAGTCAGCTTCGGAGAAGTTTCTAACCCTTAAGATGGCTCTGCTTTTAGCCTTGGCCTCCCTTAGACAGGTAGGGCACCCCCACCTGCCTGGAGTTTGCCCCTGGCATGTCTAAGGCTATCTTGCACCCCAGAAACCAGAACAAGGGTAATCTGGTCTCCAAGCAGCACTTGGCACACTGGGTGGTAGAGGCCATTACAAAGGCCTATGAGGCGTGTGGTATCTCTTCGCCTCTAGGGGTCAGGGCTCACTCCACTAGGGGTGTTGCCTCCTCCATTGCCCTGGCTAGGGGTGTTTCTCCAGGAGATTTGTGCTGCAGCAGGATGGTCCTCTCCGCACACCTTTATTAGGTTTTATAACCTGAACCTGGACCCCACTCCTGGGTCTCAGGTCCTTCAGGGATAACGGGTGCTCTGTTCCTGGTCCACTCGTGCTCTCTCACAGCCCTCGAGACAGACATCGACTGGTGTGTGGCGGCGTGGGTATTGACGTTCCCATAGCGTCAGTTATGACACAGCATCGAGTTCCCTCGAAAGGGAACTACAACAGGTTACATATCTAACCCGGTTCCCTGAGAAAGGAACAAGACCCTGCGTCGCTGGCCACACCCCAGGCGTCCTTTCGCGCTTCCTGAAGACAAAGGCAAGCTGAATGGATGTGACGTAGGTGCCCTTATATGGACATGCTGGTATTCCTCCATCACGTGTCCTATCTGAGCCAATGAATTGGCATGTGTGCACACGGAGCTTCAGACACACTTCCTCGAGAAAGTGTTCCCATAGCATCAGTTATGACGCAGCATCTTGTTCCCTTCTCAGGGAACCGGGTTACATATGTAACCTGTTGTAGTTTTCCTGCTAAGATTTAGATTAATCTTAAAATAGGAACACATTAAGACCTGATAAAACACTTTACCATGTAGATGTTGAAATGACGTGTGTGTGTGTGTGTGTGTGTGTGTGTGTACCTCAGTATCTCCAGTGTACAGTGTGGATTCTTCAGTCCAGCAGAGAGCAGCTTCACTCCTGAATCCTGCAGTTTATTTCCACTCAGGTTCAGTTCTCTCAGTCTGGAGGAGTTTGAGGTGAGAACTGAGGACAGAGCTCTACAGCTTTCCTCTGTCACATCACACCAACACAGACTGGAAGAGAAATAATGAAACATCAGAACACTGATCTCAAACACACACACACAGCCATAACACACTCTTTACCATGTAACAGAAATGTGAGTGTGTTTCTCTCACACACAGAGATCAGAGGACAGGATGCCACATCAGCACATTTACAGGAGCAGAGACGTCTTTCTGCACTCCACAATCTCTCAGTTTATACAATTTATTATAAGACCATTCTCTCATGATGTGTTCATGTGTTGCTTTAATAACATGTTACTGTAAAAAGTGAAAGTATTATCTGTAAATGTACCAGAAGTTTAAATGATTAGAGTAAAAATAAACAAGCATCAAAACAGTGCAGTTCAGCGTTACATTAAAATAATAAACATTTATAAATAAAATATTCACACAGCTTTTCTGGAGGCTTTGACCACTGGCAGCAGCTTCAGAAGACATTCCTCTGATGGATCATATTTACTCAAATCAAACTCATCCAGATCCTGTTCTGAGGTCAGTAACACAAACACCAGAGCTGACCACTGAGCAGGAGGGAGTCTGGTTCCACTGAGACTGTAACCTCCTCTGTTCAGGTAAGTCTGTACTTCCTGCTCTAGAGAATGATCATTCAGTTCATTCAGACAGTGGAACAGATTGATGGATTTCTGTGGAGATGGATTCTCCCTGATCTTCTCCTTGATGTACTCCACTGTGAGAGCTACTTCCTGTCTGTGACATTAAGCATCGTAAGAGAGTCTGATTGGACTCCAGTGAGAGACCCAGAAGGAAGCGGAGGAACAGGTCCAGGTGTCCATTCTCACTCTGTAAGGCCTTGTCCACTGCACTCTGAAGAAATTCAAAAAAGTTCAGATTTCTGAGTCCAGTGCTTTGCTCCACAAGCACATTTGTCTTTCTAAAAATGAAAGGAGAGAAACGCATATAAAGCAGCCAGAAACTCCTGAACACTCAGATGTACAAAGCTGAACACCTTCCCCAGGTGAAGCCCAAATTCCTCTCTGAAGATCTGGGTACACACTCCTGAGTACACTGACACTTCTCTCACATCAATGCCACACTCTCTCAGGTCTTCCTCATAGAAGATCAGGTTTCCTTTCTCCAGCTGCTGGAAAGCCAGTTTTCCCAGTGCTAGGACACTCTCTCTGGTCTGCTGAGGATCAGAGTCACATTTCTGATGGTACTTTTGGTCCTTGTGTTTGATCTGAAAGATCAGGAAGTGTGTGAACATTTGAGTCAGAGTCTTGGGGATCTCTCCACTCTCTTCTTCACCCAACATTCTCTCTAGGACAGTGATTGAGATCCAGCAGAAGACTGGGATGTGGCACATGATGTAGAGACTTCTTGAAGACTTCATGTGTGTGATGATTTTATTGGCCAGGCTCTGATCACTGATCCTCTTCCTGAAGTACTCCTCTTTCTGAGGATCACTGAAGCCTCGTACCTCTGTACCTCCAGAAGGAACTTCTGCACAGAGACTGTTTTTCCAATTCCAGCAACTCCTTTAGTCAGCACACTTCTGATGGACTTCTCTTTAAAGAGGTCATTACATTTGATGGCTGTCTCCTGTGTTGCTGGTCTCCTGGACACTGTCTCAATCTGTCTGACCTCATGTTCATTATTGACGTCTCCACTCCAACCCTCTGTGATGTAGAGCTCTGTGTAGATCTCCTTCAGAAGTGCTGAGCTTCCATGCTGTGAGATTCCTTCATTAATTCTTTTACACTTCTCTCTCAGCTTGGATTTCAGCTTTGTCTGATACACAGAGGCAAGTTCTAATAAACAAAGTAATAACATGTTTTAATGCAGAATCACTGAGCACAATATAAATTAAATATTGATTTACATTCCTGAACACTGTGTTAAATTTTAAAAGTAAAAACATATGTGTATATAACACACATATTATAACCTTACACTAATGTCTGATTATTAATATTTTTGACTGAAGCTGATAAAATAAAGCCATGACTCAGAGCTCTTACTGTTGTGCAGTGTGTTAGCGAGATCTGTGTGGTTCATGTTCTCCAGGACGTGCAGTGTGATCTTCAGCGCTCCCTCTCTGACACTGTGCAGATCCTCCTCATCCTCCACCTCCCTCTCAGTGCATGCTGGGTAATCTGGACTCAGGAGCTTCCTAAACCTCTTCAGCTCATTCTTTATCAGAGTGATGACTTTGTGTTCCAGCTCCTGGTCAGAAAAACATAGGAACGGATCCAAATATTATAAAGTTACACAGTGAGAGGGACTTTTATTTTATGAAAAAGTAGAAAAGTCTCTTTCTCTTATCACAGTTACAACTGAAATGCTGTCATTACCCATAATGCTGCTGCACATCAATAAAACTGTACACACACATGTAATAATGTGGGAGAAAAGATACCTGAATTTAAATGTTGAGATAAACGTATATACATTTACACTCCTTCATCACTCAGGTGTTTAAAATGTTAAGTATTTCAGCTTTTATTAAGGAAGGTAACACACACACACACACACACACACACACACACACACACACACCATGAATATGGAGTCCAGCTGATTTCTGCTGATGTTTGATTTCTTCTTTTGTGATCTGTGAACAAATAAAACTCCTCCTGTAATATGGTCTATGTGTGTTTTCATAGCTGCACAACACACTAATAAACACAGAGACAGATATTTAACAATATCCACTGAACACCACACACTGATCTCAGGATTTCAGCACTAACATATTTAGAATGTGATAGAATATGAATGAATGAATAAAATAGTTAATTATGAGGCGAGTGAGTTTGAGCAGGTGGAAGACTGCCGTAAAACACCTCACTACACTGACCTCAGATCAGTAAAAGTGTCTCTGTCTCTGAAGTTAATTATGGGATCCATTGACTGGTCACTCTTCATGGACACACAGCTGGGTTCCGGTGAGTCCGATCTCTTTCTCTTCATCATTCTACAACACAGATATTATTAAAGACACAAATTAAGGGAATTGTCCATGATAATATCATACAGACTGTAAACATTTGAATGAACACAGAACCTCTAAAACAGTCTAATAAGCAGCAAGTAACATAAGGCTGACTGTATAATAATAAAACAAACCAATCCTATACAAAAGTGAAGTGAAAATATAATATAAATACCAACAATTCAAAAGTAAGGAACATTTGTGTAAAGTGACATTAAATGTTTTAGTAGGTTTCAGATCCATCTGTCTGTATTCAGTCTTCACCTGACTTACCTGGGCGTCAAAATTAATGGAGTTCCTTAAACCTCCAGTAAAAACTCAGTGCTTTATCCAAACTACAGAGATCTGTAATTTATTTAAAATCTGTGTGTGAAATTCTAAACCCTGATAGTGTAAAGATGTCTACACTTATTGTACCTGATGACATGAATAATAATAATAATAATAATAATAATAATAATAATAATAAATAATAATAATACAAAACATAAATAAACAATTTTACAAAAAATGATGATTATTTTCATGTAGACTTGAATTGGGGGTGTTTAAAGTGTCTCCTCTGAAAGCACTGGAACAGGAAGGTCAGTTCTTTTGTTTTTATTCACTTTAAGACTATCTGTTCCTATACTTTTGATCACCTAAAAATCGGCTGCTCTGAATCCAAAGGTGTCATGTTCTGAATTGTTGAACACATCTGAAGATAAACATCAGGAAATAAAAGCTGGAAGTTCCACTTACAGAAACACTTCAATATCCCGTAATGACGGAGATTAAACTTCAGTACAAACTCAGTGTTTTATTTCTTTTAAAATCCAGATTACACACAACACATTACACTGACTAAAGAAAATCAAATGAAACCTATGTACCATGTCCTAAATTGTTAAGCACATCTAGATGTAAACATCAGGGAATAAAAGCTGGAATTCTGATCTCTCGTCTCATCTTTTAATCTCAAACCCAAAACAGCAGAATTCTCCTCGCTGTTCCAACACTTTCAGAGTTCTAGTAAAGCTTTACATTTAGATACTTACTGTGTTTTCACTCCTGAGTACTCTTCTTTTCACCTTAAACAGAGCTGATGGGTTTTACTTCCACTTACACTGTGTGACGGATATGGTGGGGGAAGGGCACACACACACACACACACACACACACACACACACACACACACACATTCTTCTGGAAATATGACGAATATGTACGAGTTTTAAGTGTAAAAAAAGCTAAATATTTATAGACTTAACAGATACAGTACTCAACAATACAATACTCCATAAAGAAGGGTTTAACAAAATCATTTGTTTATATTTAAATATATTTTTCTTTCTTTCTTTCTTTCCAACAAGTGTACACATCTTTACACTATCAGAGTTTAGAAATCCTCACACAGGTTTTAACTACATTTCAGATTTCTGTAGATTTTTATTCAGCCAGTGTAATGTGCTGTGATGTAATCTCCATTTTACAAGAAATACAACATGACTTTAACATCTTTAAAAAATATTAATACGTAATATATCTGTGATTGCTGTAAGATTTATACGGTGTAACACGTCTCCATAACACTGATTACACCAATCACTGTGAGACTCCTCCAGTACACTCATGTAGAGCATAGCCCTGGCCTCATCCTGAACTGGGTTTTGCACCAAAGCTGGTTTACGAACCGCCATTAAATCCAAAAGAAGAAGAAATTCTTTGAGTTTCATCCAGCAGATGTAGATCTATACTGGTGTAACAGAGACTTGTCCTAAAAACTGTGTTCATTTCTCCTTTTTCCTGCAATACGCTGCGTTTCAGTTGCTTCCACATGATGGCGCTCTCCAAACACTACAGAGCTTTACTTAAGCCGAACCTAAAACCTATTGCATTGGGCTCTACTTTAACAGTGAATGAAGCAAAGAAAAGAAAAGTCCAGGGTGAGTGCTGAGTTTTTAATAAGGAGTGGACCTCTAAATATTTTTTCACCGAAGTCCGATCAAAGGCTGTATCCTTCTTGTTTTCAAAGAATACAATATCAGCTGTCACTTTTCCTTTTTTTTTGCCTCACACCTCTAGGGTTGGGGTTCGATTCCAGCCTCCGCCACGGTTTCCTCCCCCGGTCCAAAGACATGCATTGTAGGTTGATTGGCATCTCTAAATTTTCCGTAGTGTGTGATTGAGTGAGTGAATGAGAGTGTGTGTGTGTGTGTGTGTGAATGAGAGTGTGTGTGTGTGTGTGCCCTGTGATGGGTTGGCACTCCGTCCAGGGTGTATCCTGCCTTGATGCCCAAGGCTGCCTGAGATAGGCACAGGCTCCCCGTGACACGAGAATAGATCGGATAAGCGGCAGACAATGATTATTATTAATTATTGATTATTATAAGCATATATTATATTTCTATATTATTTCATCCGGCCATCTGCTACTGGCTCGTCAAATTTTAAAACCCAGTTTGACCCTTGAGCAAAAAGGTTTGCCCACCCCTCTTTTGGGCTGATGAAATGCACAAGTCAAGAACTTTATTATTATTCATATTCTTACAGACTCTCAAAACTGGTGGGGACAAAAATTATGATTATGATGCCATGGTCTCCAAGTGGTTCTCATCCTCAGTAGCAGGGAGCATGTCCAAGTGATGAGACCCCAGACAGAAATAGGGTATCAGGATGGATCAGGCAGGTCTGGATAGAAGAAGCGGTCAGAAATACTGGGAGCTCATGTGAAGAATGTGTAGCTCAACAGAGAGAGAGAGAGAGAAAATATTAGGTTTGCTTGTTACCATACAAACATAACAATTAAAGACAATGTAGATTATGGGTAAAGTGCAGGCAGGGACTCCAGCAAGACTAGCTATGACATCATAACTGAAAGGGAGAGCCAGAAGGTCACAGACATGAAGTGACGTGCTTCCCACGACACAAAGCGTCCAAACACTTCACAGTCAGTGACCTGAGTGACCATGTGAGGGCAGTGAGGCGACAGCATCCAGACATCCCAGTACACCAAACACTCTACACCCATGAACCTTCCAGATCTGCTCCTTTACCTAAGAACAACTCTACATTGAAGGCTTGACTAAACAGATGTGTCTGCAGCCTAGACTTAAACACTGAGACTGTGTCTGAATCCCCAACACTGATTGGAAGACTGTTCCATAACTGTGGGGCTTTGTAAGAGAAAGCTCCGCCCCCTGCTGTAGCCTTTGCTACTTGAGGTACTACCAAATAACCTGCAACCTTTGATCAGAGTAGGCGTGGCGGATCATAAACAACCAAAAGGTCACGCAGGTACTGTGGCGCGAGACCATTTAGTGCTTTATAGGTCAGTAACAGTATTTTATAATCAATGCAGAATTTGACTGGGGGTCAGTGTAGTGTGGCTAAGATAGGAGTGATGTGTTCATATCTTCTGGTTCTAGTTAGGACTCTAGCTGCTGTGTTCTAGACTAACTGGAGCTTGTTCATGCTCCTACTGGAACATCCAGACAGTAAGGCATTACAATAATCCAACCTAGAGCTAACAAAAGCATGAACTAGTTTTTCTGCATCATGAAGTGACATCATATTCCTTATCTTAGCAATATTTCTAAGATGACCAGAAACCATTTATGATTATTGACCAGAGTCAGTAATCACACCAAGATCTTTTACTGCTGTACGAGATGAAACAGAAAGACCATCCACAGTTCCTCTGTAATCAGAAAGCTTACTTCTAGCTGCATGTGGTCCTAGTACGAGCACCTCTGTCTGTCAGAGTTCAGCAGGAGGAAGTTAGTGATATTATAATACAGCACAACTTCCTAACAGACAAACCACAGAAAACATCCTCTCATCCTCTCTCATGCTCAGCTCTGGAATCCCCCAGTGTTGTGTTCTGAGTTTTGACTACATCTAAATCCACCAATATCAAGTTTCAGGAGAATCTCCCCGTGAATGTCAGCAAGTCAAAGGAGTTGATAGTGGACTTCAGCACAAAGCAGGAGAGGAGATAGATACCAGCCACTCACATTCAACAGGATCCCAGCGGAGAGAGCCCTGGTATTGAGGTGTTCATGTCACGCAGGACGTGTCATTGTCCTGTCACATCAACACTGTGGTGAAGAAGGCTTGGCAGAGTCTCTACCACATCAGATGTTTAAAGAACTTTAAACTGCCCACTCAGATGCTCAGGACCTTCTACACCTGCACCACTGAGAGCATCCTGATGGGAAGCATCACAGCCTCTTGTGGAAACAGCACCCAGCAGGACAGGTGGTTCTCCAGAGGATGGTGAGACCAACTGAAAATATCAGCTGATACTGAGCTTCTGACCTACAGTCTATCTACAGCAAGCAGTGCTGGACCAAGGCCAGGAAGATAGTGAAGGACCTCAGCCACTTGAACAATGGACTCTTCCCTCTGCTGCGTTCAGGAAAGCGTTTCCTCTACATGATGGAGAACACAATGAGAATGAGGAGGAGCTTCTTTCTGCAGGACATCCAGCCCTCAACCAGGACAATCCCTAGAAAGCCAAGTGAGGATTTTTCTGGACTTGTTACATAACACCCACTACCTCAGCTGGACATTTATTGTACAGCTAACTTTGCAAAATGCATCGAAATTCAATTCAGTTTACTAAAGCAGCTTTACAGAAGTATATTTTATATATGTTTAAGTATATATATGTTTTATACACTGCACTTCAGAGTCTATCTCAGACAATATGCTAAATATTTCAAAGATATTAGCCTACAATGGTGTGGTGTGGCCAAGCACTGCTTTACAAAATATCAGGAAAAAAGTGGGGAATACCACTGGTTTTGTGTGTGTGTGTGTGTGTGTGTGTGTGTGTGTGTGTGTGTTAGAGAGATTCACAAAGGACGCTACTCATGGACTCAGCTCTATTAGGTGAATGTAACATGTTCTTCATCTTCACTAAACACTTACATTTTTTTCATGGAAAGTTCGTTAACAGTGAGTTGTGTGTATGAAGAAAGATAAATATAGAAAGTGATTAATTAGCAGGATAAACATTAATTAATCACGTTTTAATCACTGACATGTGTAGTGCTTTGACAATAAAATAGGAGAGAGAGTAAGAGTTCATGAAACTATTTGAAATGAAACTTCACTTTATTATAATGTTGAAGGCCAAAGACTGTGTTCCTTCTTTTCTAACTTGATGAGTGCTTACAGAAAGTGTGTACAGGACGCTGCTGCTGTAAACACAGCAACCTCTCCTAACTCTCAGTCACTTAAAAGAAGCAGCACAGCCTCGACACAGCTCAGGAAACATTACATACAATACAGCACTCCACAAGACAACATGCTTTTAGATTCTAAAGGAGATCAGTACACCACAGCTAGCAGACCAAATAACTGGCTTAGCACTTTGATTCATACAGAAGTTCAAAACAGGAAGCAAGAAGTTTTTTTTTTTTTTTTAAACTGATTTTTTCATCTGATAATGATCTGGTATTTACCTGCACATTAACCACACTGCAGATGTTTAGTACACTAGTGCATGTCTGTGTGTTTATGACATGTCACTGGTTTTCGCTTAAAACTTGCTGTTTTCCCGGAAACACAGCGTGGCTGTGAGTGTTTACGTTGCCTAGCAACAGAGTCAGAGTCTGTACAGCGTATAGAGGAATAATCTGTTTCAGTCTGCTTTTAATTATTATTATTTTAATTTGTGTGTGTGTGTGTGTGTGTGTGTGTGTGTGTGTGTGTGTGTGTGTGTGTGTATAAAACATTTACATTGTACAAAATAAAGCCAGAAGGTATATAAATACTTCACAGTAAGTGGGGTTGTGACAGAAAGGTGGGTGGGGTTGTGACAGGAAGGACATCCGGGGTTTAAAAAAAAAAAACGCTGGTTCATCAAAACATACGGACCTGCTGATCTGCTTTGGTGACCACGAACAGGAAGCAGGTGAAAGAACAACATCAACAGCAACATGGAGAGTTCGGAAAGTTGTAGATTGTGGTGAATAATGATGTTAATAGTAATGGTCAGATACAGCAGGCACGGATGCTGAATGCTTTGTTTTTGATTTTTTTCTTTCAGTGCACACATGCACTATTTCCTCATTAAAATGTCATTTATATACTGTAATGTGTAGTGTAATAATAATGTAGTATAAGCTTTTATCAAAACATTTTCAAGAATAAACTGTTGTTACAGATGATTGTTAAATGGCTGCTCAATGACTGCTCGCTTGATTCTTCATTATTGGATGAATGAATCATTTGTGGGCGGGCCGTTTGTGTGATTATGATAAACCTTATGAATCATTTGTGGGCGGAGCGTTTGTGGGCGGATATGTTTTCACTTCACAAGTCATTCACATTCAGTCTCATCTCCTTTCAGAGAATCTTCTTCTTTTTTTTTCACTAAACAATGCGGTGTTTTGCCGAAATCACGTGAATCGGTTCCCTTCAGATGAACATATGACTCTATCTGCTTTAAATCTGTCCTGAAGTTTCTTTTACAGCATTTAGAGTTCTGACTGTCAGGCTGTACAGTACGTACGTACTCACACACACACACACACACACACACACACACTTCCAGCATGCGGTGGTTTCATTCTTTGCTATGTGGTGAGTATCTGCAACTTTACAATAACTTTATAAAAGCACCTAAGCTTTATTCTGATCTAAGAAGTCAAGAAAACTTCGCTTTCTGATGTTTTTTTTTTTTTTTTTGCACATCTGTATCTTGCTGGATCAATATTCCCCTCAATATGTATTTAATATTTTTGAGTCATTGTTACACGTTTTCCAACAGCACTGAGACGAATATAATCTCTACAACTACATTTCTCTGTTTAACTAAAGAATTTTCTGACGTTTAGGATTTTTCTCTCCAGGGCTAAAAACTTATTTTCGCCAACAAATACTTTTACACACACACACACACACACACAAACACACACACACACACTGTCACTACTCGATCTGTACCGGAAACACGATTTGTACTGAGCATGTGCGGAAATGCGTCTATTAATTGTCTGGCAGTTTATAACGGATTTATAATACTGTTGTTACAATACTACTAATAATATAACGTTATAATGTGTTGTTTTCAGCAGTGTTGCGCATGCGCAGACAAAAACCTGAGATTCTGCACATGCGCAGTACAAACCGTACCACACACACACACACACACACACAAACAACCCCTGCACTTCATTGACTAAAAACCCGAAAGTGACTAGCTGCGTAACTCCATAGCGTAACCTATGTACATCATAAATTAAGTAACTCCTGTGAAAATTAATCCTATAATAATTCTCGGTTTAACAGGATAAAAAAAAGGATATTAAAAATGAGTATTACATGCAGTAACAGATGAATCCTGCTGTCTTTCTTTTAAGTTGTGACGTAGCGAAATGCTAAAACCTGTAGCTAGCTTCACTGTCAGTGTTTTTTCCCCGCACATTTCTGTCGGTTTTGCTGATTATATTACAGTTAAACAAGCAAATAGTGTAAAAATGTAAGGACTAATAGTCTGTTATCTAAAAACAAGCTACGGTGTATATACACACTGAGCACTATATATACTGTATACTTTATATACACTGAGCACTATATATACTGTATACTTTATATACACTGAGCACTATATATACTGTATACTTTATATACACTGAGCACTATATATACTGTATACTTTATATACACTGAGCACTATATATACTGTATACTTTATATACACTGAGCACTATATATACTGTATACTTTATATACACTGAGCACTATATATACTGTATACTTTATATACACTGAGCACTATATATACTGTATACTTTATATACACTGAGCACTATATATACTGTATACTTTATATACACTGAGCACTATATATACTGTATACTTTATATACACTGAGCACTATATATACTGTATACTTTATATACACTGAGCACTATATATACTGTATATGACAAGTTGTACACTAGGTTAGACACTAGAGAAGGACAGAAGGACTTGTACAGGTGAGCTAGGCAGAGGGATCGAGATGGGAAGGATGTGCAGCAAGTTAGAGTTATTAAGGATAGAGATGGAAGGGTGCTCACAAGTGAGGAGAGTGTACAGAGGAGATGGAAGGAGTACTTTGAGGAGCTGATGAATGAGGAAAATGAGAGGGGAAAAAGAGTAGAAGGGGTGAACTCTGTGGAACAGAAAGTAGATAAGATTAGAAAGGATGAAGTCAGGAAGGCTTTGAAGAGGATGAAAAGTGGGAAGGCAGTTGGTCCTGATGACATCCCGGTGGAGGTCTGGAAGTGTCTGGGAGAGGCAGCAGTGGAATTTTTAGCTAATTTGTTCAACAGGGTTTTAGAGAGTGAGAGGATGCCTGAGGAATGGAGAAGAAGTGTGTTAGTGCCGATCTTTAAGAATAAGGGTGACGTGCAGAGTTGCAGTAACTATAGGGGGATAAAGTTGATGAGCCATACAATGAAGCTATGGGAAAGAGTAGTGGAAGCTAGGTTAAGGAAGGTAGTGGAAATTTGTGAGCAGCAGTATGGCTTCATGCCCAGAAAGAGCACAACAGATGCAATTTTTGCTCTGAGAATTTTGATGGAGAAGTATAGGGATGGTCAGAGGGAGTTGCACTGTGTGTTTGTAGACTTGGAGAAAGCGTATGACAGGGTGCCAAGAGAAGAGCTGTGGTACTGTATGAGGAAGTCAGGAGTAGCGGAGAAGTATGTCAGAGTGGTGCAGGACATGTATGAGAGGAGCAGGACAGTGGTGAGGTGTGCTGTAGGTCAGACAGAGGAGTTCAATGTGGAGGTGGGACTGCATCAGGGATCGGCTCTGAGCCCCTTCCTGTTTGCTATAGTGATGGACCAGTTGTCAGAGGAGGTCAGACAGGAGTCTCCTTGGACAATGATGTTTGAAGATGACATTGTGATCTGTAGTGAGAGCAGGGAGCAGGTGGAGGAAAACCTGGAGAGGTGGAGGTTTGCGCTGGAGAGAAGAGGAATGAAAGTCAGTGGTAGTAAGACTGAGTACATGTGTGTGAATGAAAGGGAGGGAAGTGGAACAGTAAGGTTACAGGGTGAAGAGGTGAAGAAGGTACAGGAGTTTAAGTACTTGGGGTCAACAGTCCAGAGTAATGGAGAGTGTGGGAAAGAGGTAAAGAAGCGAGTGCAGGCAGGTTGGAATGGGTGGAGAAAGGTGTCGGGAGTTCTGTGTGATCAGAAAATATCAGCGAGAATCAAGGGGAAGGTGTACAGGACAGTGGTGAGAGCGGCCATGCTGTATGGTTTAGAGACAGTGTCACTGAGGAAGAGACAGGAGTCAGAGCTAGAGGTAGCAGAGCTGAAGATGTTGAGGTTCTCTTTGGGAGTGACAAGATTGGACAGGATTAGGAACGAGTACATCAGAAGGACAGCTCATGTTGGACGTTTGGGGGACAAAGTTAGGGAGGCCAGATTAAGATGGTTTGGACATGTTCAGAGGAGGGAGAGTGAGTATATTGGTAGGAGAATGTTGGACATGGAGCTGCCAGGCAGGAGGCAAAGAGGAAGGCCAAAGAGGAGGTATATGGATGGAATTAATGAGGATATGAAGCTAGTGGGTGCAAGTGTTGAGGATGCAGAAGATAGGGATAGGTGGAGAGAGATGATTCGCTGTGGAGACCCCTGAAGGGAAAAGCCAAAAGAAGAAGAAGAAGAAGAAGATACTTTATATACACTGAGCATTATATATACTGTATACTTTATATACACTGAGCACTATATTAAGAACAGAGACTCCATTAACACTCCAGCACCTCAGTTCAATTACTTTAATGAGCATATTTGCTGTATTGTATTTAATGTGTTATATACTGAATGGTTTCATACTGAATAATTGTGTGGAAGAGAGAAGTAAACTGCATTGGGGCATCAAGAGAAGGTTCTTGGTGTTTTTAGTGAACATCTCATCTTCGTCCTCTCTGTAGGTGTGTGTCTGTGTTCTCTGATGAAGCTGCCGGCGCTCTCTGAGCTTCAGTGCTGCCACAAAAGCAACTCTGCAGTCTACAAGCTCCAGGGTGAAGTGAATCCTGACTGCTCCATCATCTGGCTCAGACAAGACGTAAGAGATGTCTTCACGTCTCACCTGTCAGAGCAGAGGCACATCTTTTGTAGCTATGTTTAAATGTAACATGGAGAGTTTTTTAAAAAATATATATATAATTGTCATAGAGGACTTAGTACTTGTTAAGTTAGGTGAATATGGCTAGTTAATGTAAGAAAAGCAGATCAGGGAGGTAAAGGAGACATCTCACAGCATAATGAAATATTTTACTGAGGTAGAGCCAGGACACGCTTATCCTCAACCTCCGCACACACACACACAGAACAAACAACACCTGAATGTATCAAACATTTTCTGTTTTGTGTGTGTGTGTGTGTGTGTGTAGCACATGATGGTAGTGGACGAGTCAGGTACCATTGACCCCAACACAGTTGTTTCGTATGAACACCATGAGCTGACCATGAAGAGGCGAGACTCTGACGTGTCGGTCAGAGAGGACTGTCTGTCCCTGGGGGTGTGTCGGCTGTTCATTTTATTTGTTTTTATTATTTTTTTGTTATTTACCTTTTCTTCACTGATCATACACTGTTTGTTTTTTCACAGGAGCGCATAATCCACTGCACAGGTACATTAATATAGTTTCTATCGGTTTATAAAGTGTGTGTGTGTGTGTGTGTGTGTGTGTGTGTGTGTGTGAAAGAGAGAGAGTATTTCTCATGTCTGGTGTGTGTTTTTATTCCTGCAGCTCTGTGTGAACCAGGAAAGGCTGATCTCCTGGCTAATGGTGAGAGTTTTGAGCTGCTTTACGATAGAAACATGGAGAGTTACACACACACACACACACACACACACACACACACAACCCAGGAGTTATTCAGAATTTATCATTATTATCTCTCTCTCTCTCTCTCTCTCTCTCTCTCTCTCTCTCTTCCCCTCTCTCTCTCTCTCTCAGGTGGTATGAGTTATCCACTGTTCATTGGCCTCATCATTCTTGGCATCTTCCTCTTCATCCTCCTCCTCAGTTGTGTTGTGGTAGTGTATAAGGTGTATAAGAGACATCACAGGTATGACACACACACACACACACACACACACACACACACACACACACATACCTGTCCGCTCTATAATGTAGTGGACTAGATGAGCTGTAGGAGCCTTTATTAGTGTGTGAAATCTTCCTGTGTTTATTAAACTGATCAGTGAATCAGTTTCTGCTTCTCTGTTTATTCCAGGAGCTCTGACCACACTAACACTGCTAATGACCAGTACCTCACCCATCTCAGAGACATTTAATGAAACCTGTCTGTGGATTGATTTTGTCAGTAAATGAGGTTGGAGATGTAGAGGCAGGCATAAGGTCTTTCAGTGGAGTTATGCGGGAACACTTAAGGGAGCTTTTTTATAGATTTTATTTCCTCTTGAGACTCCACCCACTGACTTCGTTCTCCTGGTGTGTCATGTGGCAGGTTGGGATGCTCGGCAGAATGACCGGCGTCCAGAAAGAAGAGAATTATGTAAAATATTGTTTTGTGTTTTTTATACTATTATTATCATATAAGTTCTTGATTATTAAAGTGTCATGAGCATTACTACTATTATTAATACTATTCACTTCAATTAGTGATGAATATTGTTTAATAAGATTATCCAAGTGTTATCATGACATAAAATAATGCAAAGTTTAAATAATGTAAAGTTTGTGACCATGTGTGTGGTCAGTAGGAGACCATATCACACCCATAACACTGGAATTCAACTAGATTGAATCATTATTCCTATTACCTTTCAGTTACTGGTGTTTTTCCTCATTGTAATGGATTCACACCAGACTGTAACGATGACCCTACTGCCCATGCAGACTGGACTGCTGGAGTGTTTCTAAACCCTGCTCCAGAAGAAATAAAGATCTTCCTCATTTCAGGCCTGCTTAAGATATCCCAGAAGGTTCTGGTGTCTGTTATGAGCAGCAGAAGAACAGGGGAGAGGTTTTTCAAGCCGAGACGGTCACACAAAACTGTCACTGACCTGGCAATAACAGAGGAAACCAAGAAAGTGGACATACTTCCTTGGAAAGTCTGGACATTACTTGAGCATATATTAATAACAACTGCTTTTAAATTTATTCCAAAATATACCATCATCCTTCCAATAACATCCAGGTGAAACAATCCAGAATCATGTTTTTTCTTTTGTTTTTTATATAATTTTTTTCTTTATATAACTTTTTTTTTTTTTTCTGATTAATCTCACTTGTAATCAGTTCAGTTTCTGAGTTTGACCGTCTTTTCTAACTAAAACGCTCCCATGGTCCACTGCAGTGGACACGCTTAAAATGAAAATGGACAAAATCTAAATTGTAGAATGTTTTTAACCCAGAACAGGAAATCACACAAAACAAAACAAAGCAAATAGTAGAGATGTTTCCCCGATTGTCCGGAGGATATTAGTGAGGAACAGGATGAGGTGATGAATGTCTGATATCTGTCCAACTTTGAGCAGCTAAAGTTTTTTTTATTATTATTATCACTATTGTTATTATTATCATACTTGCGTGAAGCAATATATCTGTACATGATGCTTTTTATTCGATTTTTTTACACTCCAATGTTAATTGATGCTGTTTGCCTAACAGGACTGGATATTAACTTGGACTTGTCCTGTTTTTACCTTTCTGTATCTGCTATTATGACCTCTTCACCTGGAAATAGCTTGTTTCTGTTCGAGATAAACATGATGTCACTTCCTGTGATTCCACACAGTTACAGCTCTCCAGCTCTCAGTGCATGAAGTCAGAGTTTCCTGTAACACATTTACACTTTCTGTGGCTGTACAATGATTGTTTTGCAATAATAAAAACTCCACAGATTGATGATCGGTGTGGAGACGCTGGCCTTTGTGTTGCTGAATCGAGAAGAGATGTGAAGATCATTCCGAGAAAAAACGTGCAAGAGCTTAGCTTCACCAATACTGCAAAATAAAACAAATAAACAAGGGGATTGCATTAGTCTATTAAGTAAGCACACACACACACACACACACACACACACACTTTTTATGAGACAGGAAATGATGGAGTGTAACTGTAAATAGTTCTGTAAGAGAAAACACTTAAAGCAGTTAAATAACCTCTGTGTGTGATGTGCTGTACATCGGAGCACAATGTTTTGGACTGCAGACATTCCAAACACACTGACCCCAGTGCAGTCCAGTAAATCTGCAGACACACACACTGTAAGGTCCATGTACCCCATACTGAGTGATGTGTTTGGGACTGGAGGGTAGTGTGAGGCTGAATAAGGCCACTGTCGGATATAAATGTATTTAATGTGATAACTCTTGCTCAGCTCATCAGGCTTTTTTTTTTTTTTTTTTGCTAATAATCCATCCAGATGTTTTGAAGTACTGCTCTCTCACAATGCTGCTGTTTCAGCTCCTCAGAATTAGCTCTTCCTGATGTTTGCATGTCTATTTCCATGGCCTCGTCAGTATTTGCAAAGAATTTTTACTATTTGTGTGTTTTTTTGCATTATTTGTTTTGAGTATTTTCCTGTTCGGCCACTGGCCCCTGGGGGCCACCGCGGTGAAGAGTGTGCTAGAAGACACGTGTGAAACAGTAGATTTAAGTCATTAACCCGGGGACCGGCCACAGGTCTCATGACGCTTCGTGATGGATCAGAACCGGCGGTCCGGATAAAAATGTACCATTCATCATGACGTATTTTTTTCATTATTACAAATGAAACCTGCAGTCTGACGTCATCCCTGTTTTACTATCAAAAATCTAAATCGATGTACGCATGCGCATCACGGGTCCTTGGCGCGCGCCGGGCGCGTGCACGCGGATGCTATAAGACCCTCCGTCACTTCCGCTCGCTCCCTTTTTCACTCCGACTCTGAGGAGGACAGGTACCGCTGCTCTCATACTCAACCATCACGCCTTTATGGCCTCCTGTAGTATTCTCAGTGGTATATTTAGAGAGTATATATCTCTCTCTCTGTGTGTGTGTGTGTGTGTGTGTGTGTGTGTGTGTGTGTGTGTGTGTGTGTGTGTGTGTGTGTAAGTAACATGGCTGAGCGGAATGTGTGTAAGAGACACGAGTTCGGGCCGCCGCCATCTTGTGAGCTTCAGTGTAGCTGTGAGAGTTGATGAGATTGTCTTAATCATAAAAAAACGTTAAAGTTCGGTGTGTTTTATGGTGGATAATGGTGTAAAGTGTAAGAGAGATGTTTAAATCTGATCCTGGGTCATTTATTGTGTCCTGTTTGTTATTAGGAGTGCAGTAAGAGGAAGCACGTGGGGTTAGAGAGTGAGAGGTCTTATTGAGTTTTCTCTCATGGCCGATGATTTAAGTTGAAGTGTCAGAGTGGCTGTGGTGTCATGAATTCCTCGTCAATGAGGCCGGAGAGAAAATGTGTTTTTTGTTTATTTTGCAGTTAAAGTTCACTCAGTTGAAGCAAAACTGACCATCCACCACTTCATGTTTAATAATGCAGACATCTTTATCTGTTGTTGTAGGTGTGGATATAAGCCACCATGCCGGTTGCTCGCACTTGGGTGTGCAGTAAGACGTACGTCACTCCACGTCGTCCCTTCGAGAAGTCTCGTCTCGACCAGGAGCTCAAGCTCATAGGTGAGGATTTGTTCATCAGATTGGCTTCATGTGCTTCCTCCAGGTGTTCATTCTAAGAGAGCTTGTTGGTTCCAGTTTGCTGATGCTCTCGAAACTGGTTGAAGGTCATGTTGGGGGTTAAAAAAGCCATTTTAATCTGAAATATGAATGTGTGTTACAGGTGAGTATGGTCTGAGGAATAAGCGTGAGGTCTGGAGGGTGAAGTTCACTCTGGCTAAAATCCGTAAAGCTGCCCGAGAGCTGCTCACGCTGGACGAGAAGGACCCCAGGCGTCTCTTTGAGGGTAAGGTTTTGTGTAGCAGTGTACACTCACACTTAAAGATTCCCTTGGCTGTGTCCCAATCCTCACATTACTGTTAGATGATGGAGAATGAAATGAAAGAACTGTGTGTAGGTAATGCCCTACTGAGGCGTCTAGTGCGCATCGGGGTACTGGATGAAGGGAAGATGAAGCTCGATTACATCCTGGGTCTGAAGGTGGAGGACTTCCTGGAGCGCAGGCTGCAGACACAGGTCTTCAAACTTGGCCTGGCCAAGAGCATCCACCACGCCCGCGTCCTCATCCGCCAGAGACACATCCGGTAAGAACACTTATCAGGCTCCCTAATGAGGCTAGGGTACTCCAGTGATGTCTCCATCCACCTCTTCCTGCTCATGTCCCAAACCACTGCTAAACACTCAAGTGTGCAACATATCACCTGATCCTGCTGTGTAGCTAAGCTAACCACACAGCTTTCACTGATTTGGGATGTGGCCTTGAACCCTATACAGTGTGAATTGATGGCAAATTGTTTAACGTCCTTCTCACAGTAGTGCAACCAGCCACTCCCTGTAAAACTGGAATTTGTTTTACCATGAAAACATTGGCTGTATCACCAATTGCAACTCTTAATAATTGGTATAATGGCCATTTAGAAGCTTGTGAAGTCTGTGGATGGAAGCATCACATCATTTCTACTACACTTGGTGCACTTCCTGTATTGAGGCTGTACTTCCTGTCTCATTAGCCCTCACTGAGCACATGTGAAATTTCTGCAAGGTCAATTCGGCACTGAGCCGTATACCTTTGCCTGTATTAATGTGTGTCGAGCCCCGATCTGGCCGCTTGGACCGGAACCGTTCAGGCACCTCAGGTAATACCCACAGGCCCAAACACACTGACGATAAAGTTAATGCTAACGCCCTCTCTTGCTCATGGCCGATGATTTAAACCAAGTGTGTCAGATTGACCGTGGTGTCACGAATTCCTCGTCAATGAGGCCTGAGAGAGGTTAGTGCTGAAGATGATTGCAAGGTCTGGTTATTAAAACTACTGTACAGCCTGAGAATTAATGTAAATATTTCTGTAATGTTAACGCAGTGCTACACTACAGTGTTCATTGGAATCATGAGTGGAGCTGTAACGATTCTTTAGGTCCTCGTTCCAGCTCGAGCTGCTGGATTAGGACCAAAGATCAGATTCCTCACTATCACATGTCAAAGATTCACTGAATCACCACCATGAACTGATTCATTCACTGACTCACTACCCTTGAGCTGTTTGGAAATGACTCACTGAATCACCTGCTCATTTCACACTGATTCTTTTTTGCAAATCAGTTTAAAAAAAAAATTCAGTGACTTGGAATGTGTCTTAATGAAGTTATTGGCTGGGTTGAGGTACAGTGTGTTAATTGTGTGTGTATGTGTGTGTAGTGTTCGTAAGCAGGTGGTGAACATCCCATCCTTCGTGGTGCGTCTGGACAGTCAGAAGCACATAGACTTCTCCCTGCGCTCTCCGTACGGTGGGGGACGTCCTGGCCGTGTCAAGAGAAAGAATGCTAAGAAGGGCCAGGGCGGAGCTGGAGGAGGAGACGACGAGGAGGAAGATTAAACCAAATCAGCACACAGGGGAGATGGGCTCTACTGTCTCGTATCTCTCTCTCTCTCTCTGATTTTCAATAAAAGTGGATTTTTCTGTCCCACATTCTGGTCTGAGTTTCACTATAACATGATCGGGGTTAACTCTCAGTTAAGGTGTGTCCACGTTGCTGGGCAGCAGTCAGAATGTGATGGTCAGCAGAGTGAAAATCACATGAAAAGGAGCAGCTGTGTTTATGACGTTTCAGAGAAGAGGTTGTGGAACTTTTTCCTTTAAATACTTGTGCAGCAGATCTAATGTAATCCGAGCTCCTCTTCCTGCTGTAAAATGTTAACCGTAGGTACAGTGTGAATTAGCTGACCTCTAAACAGCTCGTCACTTTCTGTTCACTTCCAGGTGTTACTGTTCTTTTTATAATACAGTTGATTTCTTAGACAATTAATGCAAAAATAATGAATATATTGTGTTAAAATTATAGACAAAGGGTGCAGGCCCTTTGATGGACTCTCATCCTGTCGAGTGTCAGTGTCTTCTCGGGACACAAATTAAACACTACAGTAAACCTTAAAGCTGTTATTGGTCTTATATTTACTTTTATTCACAATTTGCTCCTTTATATGATCATATATAGTGTTGGGAAGGTTCCTTTGTAAATGTAATAGGTTACAGTGCCCTATTTAAAATAAGTGTAACTTCAATGACTTTATAAAAGTAAAGGAACTGATTATTTTCTTTGATTGTTTCTAATGGATATTTTCAACTAAATAATCTCCAGACTTTTACAGCAGGCAGGGTTAACCTTACCGTAATACTCAACTCTGTTTACTGTTAGAATTTCACAATCTCTCATCACTTTATTATATTCATTTCATTTTAATCACAGCCACAACACCAGACTTCATAACACTGTTTAATACTGTTTTAGGAATCAAACCTTTACATAACTGTGACAGGACACACTGGCAAGTAACAATGCCTTGAAAAAAATAAAACCTAGATAAACCCAGATAAGCAATAAACAGTTAAAAGAAAACCCCTGGTGTCTCATAGCCTTCAATGCAATTAGGGAAAGAAATGAATTATAACTCATATAAATTCACACAGATTTATCAGATCTGACATTACCAACACATTTTCAAGGAGGAAGAATGGGAGCCATATATTTTCTGTCAAAGTGTTGATAATAGCAGTGTGCTGAAGGTAGCTAGCAGACTAGCTCATTTGTTGTGAATGTTTTGAATACAGGTGTTGAACACACTATGGGGTCGATGAAGGCGCTGGTGTGTTCTGGTGGATTATTTCCACAGAGCAGCTACAGTAACTCCACTGACCACTCCACTGACCACTCCATCACTTTTTATTATATAGAAACCAGTAATATATCAGTAAAATCATTCCAAACTAAAGGCTCTGTTTTTATTTCTGTACACTCACTCAAAAACCATATGCTTTTATAAAATAAAGAAAGGCTAGATTTATCCTTATCGGATTTCAGGATGGAATTATTTTACATTTCCAGCACTGAAATGCATTGTTATCCCTCGCCATGGAGCCGACTCTCAGACAGGGTGTAGTAGCCGAACGCTTTCAGCCGTGATGTGGATGAATGTAATTATCAGACTCGGTTCCGTGAGTTCAGACCGGAGAACCAAAGCCTCAGAATCGCAGCGCTTTAACTAATTCTAGCAACACATTAATATTATTCAACATACCCTAGTGTTTTAAAGAAAATATTCAGATGTAACCCTATTTGTAATCTTTAAGATTTTCATAAGTAACTGTAATTTAATTACATATTATTATTTCTCAGTAACTGTAACGAATTACTCTTACATTTATTTTATAATTAAATTACGTAACGCCGTTACATGTCACTAGTTACTCCCCAAAACTGTATATATATATATGAAGGTTATTTTCTCACACACACTTAGACACACACACACTCAGACACACACACACACACACACACACACACTAAACGCACTCAGACGCACACACACACACACACACACCCCCCCACTCAGACACACCCACACCACACACACCCCAACACACACACACACACACACACACACACACACACACACACACACACTGCAGTACTGTAGGAGCTCCTTGTGATCAGAATCAGAATCTTAAAAAGAAAAGAAGTTCTGCTGCGCGCGAGATCAGCGCCTGTGACGTCACCGACTGCTGCGCTGCAGAAGCTTGAGGTCATTTCTACAGAATCACACAGACCTTCAGGTGAGAGAGACCTTCAGGTGAGAGAGACCAAAAACAAGGTGAGAGAGACCTACAGGTGAGAGAGACCACCGTACATGTTTCATTAGAGAAAACGGACACTGCGTTTGAAATCTTAGTTAAAGTCCGAAAGCGTCCATTTATCTGGTTCACTTTAAAAAAAAAAAAAAAACCTCCGTTATTTACTGTTTCCTCTGATGAATTATTGGGGAATAAAATCCTCTGCTTCGAGCTTTCCCGGCGCTTTGCATGCTTTTAAACGTCATCTGTTCACAGGCCGATGGGCAGTAGCCTAGGTGTGGTCATTTTAAGAGTAATTGCTGCCCCCCCCCCCCCCCCCCCACCCCCCCCGGCTCCGATCAGCTGTGATTAGTTTAAGGTAAAGACCTGACTTTGGGGTTTAGTTTAGGGATTTTTCTCGGGATTAAAACTCCACTCGTTTCATCCAAACTCCTGCAGAAGGAAAACATTTTCTCACTGAAAGCTTAGGGACCTTCACTAAAGTTCAGCACCAAAGAAACACCTGAAAAGTTTGACGTTAGCAATTAAATGATTTAATCTAATCTAACCTTTTTATTTTTATTTTTATAATCATATAAACAACTAAAGACATATAAACTATTTCTGTTCCAGAGATAAAAAGTTTTCTGAACACGATGTATGCAAATGAGGTTTTTTCAGCTCAGTATGAAGATGGACCTGATCATCATCATCATCATCATCATCATCATCATCATCATCATCATCCCTGCAGGACAGGTCGAGCTTTTCATCTTTTTCTGAAATTTTAAATGTATACGTTGGGATCCAGTTACAGCCTTGAGAACTAACATTACTTTGCACTTCGTCTGTAGCTCTAACTGAGAGCGAGACTCCAGGGACGTCGGGCATCCTGCCCAGTGATGGTGATAAATACGGGTCAGATGTTCTGAATGTAACATTTCCTGGCCCTCTGATGAGGTGAGACCCTCTCCTCTCTCTCCTCTCACACATGCAGTATTTCAGCTGCAATGTTCTGAAGCAGATCCTCAGTGTGTGTGTGTGTGTGGTTCAGTAGTCTATTTACAACCAGCTGTCCCAACATCTGTTCCAGTGCTAAGCTGCAGAAGGACGATCTGATGAGATTTATCCAGTGGAAATGTCAGGCGTGTCTGCTAAACCAGGATGAACCTGAGAAATCCTATTACTTCTGGCTGATTATGGAACGCTTCTGTAATAAGAACGGGGTATGTGCTGGGGTATTTAATCGAGACGATTAACGATAAAATCTCCACAGATAGAGAATAAATATCCATTCGTGAAGGTAAAGAGATGTTTCTTTTCCAGAGAGTAACGATGGCTGAAATGTCCGTGCTGCTCTTCAGAGGCTACAGATGCCTGAGGAAAAAGGTAAGTGTTCCAGCATCACCTTCTGTCTGTCCTGTGTGTGTTGCACTGGTGAGATTCACGTGGACTAACGTGACCCTTTCTGCTGCAGCATGGACTTCTTAGGAAAATGGAGGACTGGTGTCTTCCTCTGGCCGGGCTTTTGTGCTCGTCTGCTCCAGAAGATGAACTCAGAGAAGCTGTTATTAAAATGGGAGATGATTTCGGTAGGATACGCTCCACCGGAACAGCCTTCTTATGGAACTATCATGTAACTACACTCACTGTCCACTTTATTAGGAACAGCACACGTCTGCTCCTTTCTGTGGTTATCCGATCGGCCAATCGCGTCAGCAGCAGCTTCAGTTAATGTTCACGTGGAACATCAGAGTGGTTGAAGTTGTTGCAGTTTCAGGATTTCAGAAACTTGATTGGCTGATTAGATCATCGCACAAATGAGCTGGTGTTCCTAATAAAGAGGGCAGGTTTACAGACACTGATCCTTTTTTTTTTCATCTTCAGACTCCAGAGGATGGATGTATGCAGCACATATCTGCTACGTGGCAGCGCAAATGGAGCTTGGATCACGGCCGCATTTTAAACTGATTGGATCTGACAGGTAATGTGTGTGTGTGTGTTTGTGTGTGTGTGTGTGTGTGTGTTTGCTTATTTAACACGTCTTTTCTCTTTACACCAGTTGGCCAGAGGATAGATCAGCCATGATGGAGGTGATGGAGAGAACTGAGGTCTATGAGTACGTGTTGTCTCTGACCTCAGGGTTCGGCCAGCCGGACATCCAGGTCCGAATTTCTCTTCTTCTCTGTTTCATGTCCAGTTTAACCAGGAATCATCATATTGAGAATGAACGCTTCTCTCTCTGCTTTAGGAGTTCAAGTGGCTTTACGCCCGTGAGCTAGCTCAGATGGTACCTCCTGATGAGGTGTTTGTTTACTGTGAGAGCATCGCTGAGGTGGTCTTCATGTTCCCTCACTGCTTCAAAACCGTCTTCATAGAGCGGCTTGTAAGGGTAAAGAAGTCGACTGGTATCTTCTGTGAAATGGCTTCCATTTTCAGATACAAATTCTTCATTGTTAGTTTACTTTCCCTGTGTGTCTTCAGCTGTGTGAGTCGCTGCTTGGAAAGAAGGAAGGAAAACCCGAGTGGCTGCTGAAACTTTACATACTGCACAGAGAGAAAGCAGCCAGTGCTAGCCCTTATACTGAAATGTTACAAGCCAGAGCACGTTTATCTATACATCAGAAGTCCAAAAGTGAGCTCAGTACTGAGAGAGAGAGAGAGACAGAGACAGAGAGAGAGAGACAGAGAGAGAGAGACGGAGAGAGAGAGAGAGAGAGAGAGAGAGAGAGACAGAGAGAATAAGAGAGAGAGAGAGAGACAGAGAGAATGAGAGAGAGAGACAGAGAGAGAGAGACAGAGAGAGAGAGAGAGAGAGAGAGAGAGAGACAGACCAGATGTGATTGACTTTTTTCTTCTGATTGTTATATTAACCACAGATGCTGATATTTAAGACTCTGTGCTCAGAGATTCATGTAATAACCACTGTGTGTGTGTGTGTGTGTGTGTGTGTGTGTGTGTAACACAGAGGAGCTCGAGTCACGTTACATTGTTGGACATCTGCTGGGCAGAGGAGGCTTTAGCTCGGTCTTTTCTGGAATGAGTAAAGTGGACAGGAAGCTGGTAATAATGCTGTGTTAACGTAGTGATGAGACTCGTTAGTTAAACGATGTAGAGATGATTGATTCTCTTCTGTCCGTGTGCACAGGTTGCTATGAAATACGTGTTCAAATCCGAGCAGAACATCACCCTTGTGAGTAAACTTCCTTTACTTCTGAGATTCTGCAGAGAAGCTTCTCTCCTACCATCTACCATCTCTGCTTACAGCTGTGCTAACCCATGCTAACAGTGTGTGTGTGTGTGTGTGTGTGTAATTGTAGCCCGGAGAGACGTGCAGCCTGCTTAAGGAGGTTGCATTAATGAAGATGGTGTCCAAGCCTCCTGTCAGTGAGAACGTGGTGAAGCTGCTGGAATGGTTCGAGACACCCACCTTTTACGTCTTGGTGCTGGAACGACCCGTCCCCTGCATGGACCTCCACAAGTTCCGTCAACTTCATAGAGGTCAGTTATCTGTAGCAATGACTCGGACGATCATGAGGCAGGTGGTTCGAGCTGCTCAGCACTGCTGTGATCGTGGAGTTTTTCACCGCGACATCAAGCCTGAGAATATTCTCATCAATCTGGCCACCCTGGAGGTGAAGCTGATCGACTTTGGCTGTGGGGATTTGATGAAAGACGAGGTGTACACCAGTTTTTCTGGTAATTTCACAACTGGATAGAGTCTTAGAGGCCATAGAGAATAGAGTCATGGATAGAGTGCAGTGGAGAAGCATTTGTTTCTGATGGACGGTGCTCTTTCTCTTACTTTCACTCAGGAACTCCGGCTTTCTATCCTCCTGAGTGGATACGCAACAATGAGTATTTAGCCATTCCTGCTACTGTCTGGAGTCTGGGTGTAGTCCTGTATGAGATGGTCAGTGGACACTTGCCCTTTTACAACGCCAAGGAGATTATTGACCCGTTTGTGCCATTCATTCGTGGTCTGCCGAAAGGTGTGAAAATGCAGAAGCCTCACATTTCTACCTGTAGAACAAAGCTGTAACACGTAATAACATAATGATTCATTTCTGTTCTCTGGTCAATTCTCACAGAGTGCTACAACCTGCTCATGTGGTGCCTGGACCTGATCCCTGAAGATCGTCCAACTCTGGATGAAATCCTGAACCACGTCTGGTTAAAGGAGAAGATTCAGGACGGAGTCCTAACCTGTACAAGTCCTTCTCTCCTTCTCTAGTGTCTAACCTAGTGTACAACTCGTCATATGCCTTCTGCTTGGCCTTAGACACCTCCCTCTTCACTCTGCGCTGTAACTCCTTGTATTCCTGTCTATTCTCTTCAGTCCTGTCCATGCCCCACTTCTTCTTGGCTAACCTCTTCCTCTGGATACTATCCTGAACGTCCTCATTCCACCACCAAGTCTCCTTATCTTCTTTCCTCCTTCCAGATGACACACCCAGCACCTTTCTCCCTGTTTCCCTGATCACTTCTGCTGTAGTTTCCCAGTCATCTGGCAGCACTACCTGACCACCCAGAGCCTGCCTCAACTTCTGTCTAAATTCCTCACAACATTCCTCCTTTTTCAGCTTCCACCACTTGGTTTTCTTCTCTATCTTTGACCTCTTTGACCTCAGAGCCATGCACACCTCTCCTGATGACATGGTGAGTGGCGTGTCCAGTATGCCCTCTGAGACCAAAGTCTTATGCTGTTGGCCAGTGTTTGGGGCCTCAAAGCGAGCATAAAACTCATTCAGCTCATCTGGGAGTGTGATCTTGGGAGTTATGTCTCCTTGACTCCTTTGCCGGTACTCTGTGATGTGCTGAAGACCTTGCCACATGCGCCATGTGTCTGCAGTGGTGTAGTATCTCTCCAGCCTCAGACTGTAGTCTCTCTTGGCCTTCCTGATTAATTTGCATAGGTTGTATCTGGCCTTTTTGTATTCACCAATGTCTCCTGAGACAAATGCGGTGGAGCGGGCACGTAGCATGGCCCGCGCCTCACAGTTAATCCAAGGTTTATCATTGGGATAGATCTTGCAGTGTTTTGTGGGAATGATGTTTTCAGTGCATGTGCTGATGTAGCCAGTTACAGCTGCAGCATACTTCTCCAAGTCCACAGTAGAGTCCTCTCTTAGAGCAGCAGTTTTAAACGCACCCCAGTCGCATCATGCACATCATGCCTAGTGCCTACCGTACAAGCCTGTGGGGGCAGTGCTATGATCTGGGGTTGCTGCGGTTGGTCATGTCTAGGCTCAGCAACGTTATGTACCCAAAGAATGAGGTCAGCTGACTCCCTGAATATACTGAATGACCAGGTTATTCCTTCAATGGATTTTTTCTTCCCTGATGGCACGGGCATATTCCAAGGTGACAATGCCAGGATTCATCGGGCTCACATTGTGAAAGAGTGGTTCAGGGAGCATGAGACATTTTCACACATGGACTGGCCACCACAGAATTTTTTAAATGTGCGGGAGAAGACTTTGCGCAGCGGTCCAACTCTCCCATCATCAATACAAGATCTTGGCGAAAACTTAATGCAACTCTGGATGGGAATAAATGTTGTGACATTGCAGAAGCTTATTGAAATTATTCCACAGCGAATGCGTGCTGTAATCAAAGCTCAAGGCAGTCCAACCAAATATTAAAGTGTGTGACTTTTTTCTTGGATGGGCAGTGTATATTCACTTCATTCATTTTATAAAATGAGTCTGATGTCTGACTGTGTTTTTACTTTTCAGAACCCTTCTGGTGACCAGGATCTGGACACACCTTCATCACACTAACAGAAATCTAACAAAGAAATCTACAAATCTGAAAAAAAAAAGATTGACCGTACCTCCCCTGCCACGCCCCCAAACACTCTCCCTATCAGACCGAAGCTGGTGTTCTGCTGCTGATTTTATAATGGGAGCTGTTGCTCCGCCCACTCTGCCTCCCTGAATAGCATGGACAGCCTACTGTAACCTGGACCACGTCCTTGATAGCGCAGCACATTCAGAGCTCCATAGAGCTCCTGGACTACAGGTGGTCCACACTGGGCTCCTGAGCACCGATCTGTCCTCAGGGTACAGCTCGAGGAGAACCCCGAGGTCGATGAATCTGTCATGGCGGTGATCCTCGAGTCCAGGTTTCTGTACCACCTTCACACTTTGAAGGCTCCCAAAATTCCTGACGGTCATCAGCACAAGCCTTCAGTGCTCCACTGATGAAGCATGGAGTCATGCTGTGGCAGATGTTTGCTGCTGTCCTCTGTGTGTGTCAGAAACCACAGGACGTAACTCACTCCTGCAAACACATCGAGTGAAACAGATGTTTACTTCTGCTGTCGCTGTCACGTGTACTCAGGAGCTCATACTAACTCCACAGATTTATTTTCTTTATTTTTGGCAGCAGAATGTTTTTATCAGGTATCAGCTGCAGCTCCTGAACAAAGATACTCCCGAGCACAGCTTTAACCAAATCATGGTCCTGCTCCACCAGCATTTACACTCACGAGCCGCTGGTCCTGTCTGACTTCACCGCAGCTGTGGAAGAGGAATGATTTAGAATCACACTATCTGGCCTCACCTACAAGAGGATGGGTTCCCTTTTGAGTCTGGTTCCTCTCGAGGTTTCCTCCTCATGAACTCTCAGGGACTTTTTCCTCGCCACTGTCGCCTATGGCTTGCTCATTAGGGACCGAAATTTACAAACTGCTGCCAAAATGAAGGAACCAGGCATTAGGCACACAGGGGGCGGAGTTTCACCAAAACAGGGGCTTGTTTTAGTTCATTCAATTCAAAAAGTTACAGGAATAAAAAATAATTTATCTTAAAAAGCTACGTTTTTATTTGTTCTTATTTGTTTTTATTTGTTGTTGTTTAATGCAGGAGAGTGTGTTTGATGTTGACGTCACTGAACGCATCCTGTGAATACATGGCCAACATTGTGCCTTTGTCCTGCTGGTTCCTTTACAAATGATTAAATTCAGATGCTCATTTTATTTGTCTCACACACACTCATGCACAGTGCGATGGAGTGAAATGCTTTTCCAATACAATAAAAAACAGAAATTATAAAATGACGTAGAGACAGATTTTATTAAAGGTTTCAGGGCTGTAGGGAAATCAGTTCATTAGTCTGTTCAAATATTTGCACCGAAAAATATGAATAAATGTTTATACACACACACACACACACACACAGCACTCCTGAACATCTCAGCTCCTGGAGAGAGTGTGTTCGGAACCTGGTTAAAGAGAGAGCTCTGATTGGTTCAGCTGTACGTCACTCACCACAGTCCTGTGCTGACTGGTTGAAGCTGTGACAGGGGGCGGGGCATGAGCTCACTCAGGTGAGGTCATGTGGGCTTTGGATTAGCGAGTTTATTATCTTATCTATATAATAAACTTATTGTATATTCTATATAATATCTTATGTTTATTATCTTTGTGTCAGAAAACATAGACAGTGGAGCAGAAAAGAGAGAAAGTAATGTGGATTGTATCTGATCACGGACTTTACTGCAGATCCTGACCACAGAACATGTCAAAGGTGAGGAGCTTGCTTTGTGTTTTAGAGCAGATTAATGTTTGTTTCTGTTCAGTGGACACTGACAGATTCAGGAGTTTCTGGTCAGAACAGAACTCACAGCATGACACACTACTGAATCTTACAGCAGGACTGTCCAGTCTTCTCCACAAAGTTCCGGTGTGGTGCAGGTTCTCATTCCAATCGAGCAGGAGTCTCACCTGATTCACCTGTTTAATCAACTGACCTTTCAGTGGACTCAGGTGTGGCTTCTGCTGGGTTGAAATGAAAACCTGCACCACACCGGACCTTTGTGTAGAAGACTGTAAAAGAATCGAAAAAGAATCAGCTCGAGCGGTTTAATGTATACAGTACAGATGAATTCTGTGTGTAAGAATGGAGCAGTGAGTGAGTGGAGTGAAAATCTCACTAAATATTCAGGGTATTTTTCTTTGTTTCTTTTAGTGAATTACTTATTTAGAGAACAAATAATACTGTAATATATTCACATGATAAATATATAAATATAAATATAAATATAATGAGGGGGGCACGGTGGCTTAGTGGTTAGCACGTTTGCCTCACACCTCCAGGGTTGGGGGTTCGATTCCCGCCTCTTCCACGTGTGTGTGGAGTTTGCATGTTCTCCCCGTGCCTCGGGGGTTTCCTCCGGGTACTCCGGTTTCCTCCCCCAGTTCAAAGACATGCATTGTAGGTTGTTTGGCATCTCTAAATTGTCCGTAGTGTGTGATTGTGTGAGTGAATGAGAGTGTGTGGGGGGCCCTGCGATGGGTTGGACTCCGTCCAGGGTGTATCCTGCCTTGATGCCCAATGACGCCTGAGATAGGCACAGGCTCCCCTTGACCCGAGTGTAGATCGGAAAAGGGAAAATGAATGAATAATAAATGAAGATAAACCATGTCTGAAATACACAGAGAGTATAATGCATCAGTGTGTCCAGCAGGTGGCGGTTCACTGCTCCATCTCCAGCCACTGGTCACTGGTCAGTTCAGAATATTGAACAGTAAAAGATTTGATTAGCATGTTGTTGTGTTAATGTGTTTTTGGAGAATATTTGCATTGTTGAAATGATTTATGTCTGCGAGAGTGTGAAAGTAATTTCTGTAATATTTGTAATAATTCAGTTGAAAACATACACAGGACACGTGATTCCCTTTTCCTTTATTTACTCAAAATTATTATGAATTTGATTGAAACTAGGTTATTCGTTATTTATGTGTCACGTTACTTATATTAAAATTTCCCACATTAGTTTGTAATAAATCATTCTAAGAAGCTGTATTATGTGAAACATAAAGCCACTGTGTCCTCTTAATCTCGTATGCTAATGCTAACTAGCCTAGGGTTAGGGTTAGTCTTAAAAACTAGAAAGTCCAGACGTCTCTAGGGTCATGAGTGTCTTCTGTATCGCCTCTCAGACAGGAAGTGAGGTGTCACGGCTGTCAGGCCTCTTCCTGTGGGCTGCAGTGTCCTGCTTCACTGTGGGACAGCAGACATGTTTTATTTCATCATGAATGTAAATCAGGGCAGTTTTACTGAGGCGGACATTTCTCCAGAAGCCGACTCACCTCTCAGTATCCTGTCAGAGAAGCAGAAACACCAGCGAGAGTTAAAGAGACATGAAACATCAGCTGTGTCTCAGATCATACTCCACTAACACTGTGGAGTGTGTATGTGTGTGTGTGTGTGTGTGTGTTTACCCGTTGTTTCTGGCCTCCTGTCTTCTTCACAACTCCCAGTGTGTCAAAAGAGTGACTGCGCACCCGTATAGCTCTCTAAAGGAGAGACAGACAGATTGACTACGCAAGTGTGTATTAGTTCATTAATAAATCTCTGTATGAGATGTCTCACTTTAAAGTTCTCAATGAATCCTCCTCCTGCCTCTGGGGGCGGGGCCACTGTGCTGGTGGGTGGTGCTGAGTTTCCCATCATGCACTGGGAGCGTAAGGACAGCTCAGACCTCAGCGCCTCCAACAGAGAGGAGCGAGTGCGCAGCTTCAGGGAGAGAGAGAGAGAGAGACTGTGTGTAGAGAGACTGTTTGAGAGTGAGACAGGTGTCTGTGTGTAGAGAGACTGTTTGAGAGTGAGACAGGTGTCTGTGTGTAGAGAGACTGTTTTGAGAAGGGGGGGAGACAAAAAAAGGTGGGGGGGAAATTTTTGTGTAGAGAGACTGTTTGAGAGTGAGAAGGTGTCTGTGTGTAGATACTGATACAGAGGGAGTGAGACAGGTGTCTGTGTGTAGAGAGACTGTTTGAGAGTGAGAGAGGTGTTTGTGTGTAGAGACAGATACAAAGAGTGAGACAGCTGTCTGTGTGTAGAGACTGATACAGAGAGCAGTAATTACCTCCAGTTTGCTGAAGCGCTCAGCTCTGTAACATGAAATCTCAGCATTGATCAGTTTGGTCAGAAGAAACTCCCGGAACACAGAACCCTGCAAGACACATGCTAACATGCTAACTCTGAGACACATGCTATCTTTGAGACACATGCTAACATGATAACTCTGAGACACATGCTAACATGCTAACTCTGAACACATGCTATCTTTGAGAAACATGCTAACATGCAAATCTTTTTTGAGACACATGCAAACCCCTCCTGAAAAACACGGCTGAGTTTCTGTCGTGTTTCTGTTCAGCTTCATACTCGGAGATTCTCACCTCAGTGAATATGGGGGGTTTGGGAGAGGCGGGCCAAATGGGGGCACATCCTCCCTGGCTGTGATGGACACCTGTCAATCAAAGAGGCAGTTATACTACACACAAATCTAGTGTCTCTGCCACACACACACACACACCCCCCCTACCTGAAACGCACCCCCGTCTCCTCCATCTGCCCCGTTTTCTCGTTTGACCCTCCTGACAGCGATGAAGCAGTGCAGGAAGTGAGAGCTGATGACATCACAGAGAAAAGGTGTCCTGCCTTCCTTCACCCCCCAAAAATTCACCCATTTCCCCTCCAAAAACCAACCCCTGCACTGTGGGGTGTCCCAAACCCACACACAACATTCATTTTACACTCCACATCATCACTGCACTGTGGGCGTGTCCCAAACCCACACACAACATTCATTTTACACTCCACATCATCACTGCACTGTGGGCGTGTCCCAAACCCACACAAAACATTCACTATACACTCCACATCATCACTGCACTGTGGGCGTGTCCCAAACCTCACACAAAACATTCACTATACACTCCACATCATCACTGCACTGTGGGCGTGTCCCAAACCTCACACACAACATTCACTATACACTCCACATCATCACTGCACTGTGGGCGTGTCCCAAACCTCACACACAACATTCACTATACACTCCACATCATCACTGCACTGTGGGCGTGTCCCAAACCACACAAAAAACATTCACTATACACTCCACTTTATCCTGCACTGTGGGCGTGTCCCAAACCTCACACACAACATTCACTATACACTCCACATTATCGCTGCACTGTGGCCGTGCGTGATGAATTTGTGGCTCTAAATAAAAAACTGATCTGTGAAATGTTGCATGTTTTCGATTAATAATGTTAAGATGATTAAATAATAATAAAATAATAATAATAAAAAAAGTAGGGTTGTCTCCTACCTGCTGTGTGTCTCCGTCTGTAAAGGGCAGTTTAGTTGATACGTGGAACATGATCTCACGGCCGTGAAAGGAAGTAAACACCGCCTCATTTCCTGTTTGGCCATGTGACACATCCAGCCCTCCTCTGAAGCTGAACAATCATTGTGATCACTTACACATGTGGTCCACACTAACATGATTAATACACGCTGCATGAGTTTCTCCGGCAACTTCACCAGACTGGTGTACAGACACACACTAGTGGTGTGTTGTTGTGATATTGTTGTGTAGTGTTGTGATACTTTTTTTTTTTTTTTTTTTTCGTTTTGGTGTTGTGTTTTTTTAATTTTTTTTTTTTTGGTTTTTTGTTTTTGGGGTTTTTGAATATTGTGGTTTTTTTGTTTTGTTGTGTTTTTTTAATATTGTGTGTTATGTCTTGTGATATTGTGGTGTGGTGTTGTGATATTGCGGTGTACATTTACATTTACATTTCTGGCATTTGGCAGACGCTCTTATCCAGAGTGACGTAGAAAAGTGCTTTAGTTCTCATCACTGAATACATTAACACTGGTTCAGTAGGACACACACTCGGGATAGCATTAACCTAAACACTAAATTTTTTTTTGTTTTTTTTTTTTTTTTTTTTAAGAAACATAATACATAAACAGGGAAAATAAGAGCTAGTGTAAGTACTTCAGGAAGAGGTAAGTCTTCAGTTGCCGTTTGAAGACGGTCAGAGACTCGGCCGTACGGATACCTAGGGGAAGTTCGTTCCACCGCCTCGGTGCCAGAACAGAGAAGAGTCTAGATGTATACCTACCTTTTTCCCTGAGAGATGGTGGGACCAGTCGAGCAGTGCTAGTGGATCTTAGTGAGGAGGTGCAGTGTGAGGAGTGACGAGAGCTTTGAGGTAAGATGGTGCTGGTCCATTCTTAGGCAGGTTGAAAACAATTTGGTCAGCTGCATTTTGGATCATTTGCAGTGGGCGGATTGGGTTCAGAGGTAGACCTGCCAGAAGAGATTTGCAGTAGTCCAATCTCGAAATGACCAGAGACTGAACAAGCACCTGAGTAGCCTGTGTGGATAGAAATGGCCAAATTCCTTCTGAAGTTGTACAGAAGAAACCGACATGAGCGTGTCACATTAGTGACATGGGGGGAAAAAGGGAAAGTTGATTGTCCATGGTTACCCCAAGGTTGCGAGCAGTGGCTGAAGGGGAAATCATGGAGTTGCTCAGAGATAACGCAAGGTCTTGGGCTGGGGATGGATCACCTGGGATGACCAGCAGCTCAGTTTTGCTGGGATTGAGTTTCAGCTGATGAGCCGTCATCCAAGATGAAATGTCCCCAGACACGCTGAGATCCGAGCAGAAGCCGTGGTATCTGAGGGAGGGAAGGAGAAGATAAGTTGGGTGTCATCGGCATAGCAGTGGTATGAAAAGCCATGTGAGGATATAACTTTGTGAGTATAGAGGGAGAAAAGGAGAGGACCAAGTACTGAGCCTTGTGGGACACCAGTAGAGAGTCTGCGTGGAGCAGATGTCAATCCCTTCCATGTTACCTGATATGAGCGACCCCAGGTAGGAAGCAAACCATTCCCATGCTGTTCCACAAATTCCAAGACTCCTGAGGGTGGACAAGAGAGTCTTGTGGTTTACTGTGTCAAATGCTGCAGACAGGTGGAGGAGGATGAGGACCGATGACAGTTTGGCTGATCTAGCAGCATGTAGTTTCTCAGTGATGCCAAAAGGGCAGTCTCTGTGGAATGTGCTGCTTTGAAGCAGACTGGTTGGGGTCATGGAGGTTATTCTGCAGGAGATAGTCAGACAGCTGATTACAAACAACACGTTCAAGAATTTTAGAGAGAAAGGAGAGAAGTGATACCGGTCTGTAGTTGCTGTGTCTGAGGGATCCAGAGCAGGTGGTGGTGTGTTGTTGTTTGGTGTTGTCTTTTTTTTTTTTTTTTTTTTTTTTTTTTTTTTTAATATTTTTTTGTGTTGTTATTTTTTGTTGTGATATTTGGGGGTTTTTGTTGGGGTTTGTTTTAAAATTGTTGTTTTTAGTGTTGTGATATTGTGGTGTGTTGTGTTGTGATATTGTTGTGTAGTGTTGTGATATTTTTTTGGTGTTTTTTGTGTGTTGTGATATTTTTTTTTTGTTGTGTAGTGTTGTGATATTGTGGTGTGTTGTGTTGTGATATTGTTGTGTAGTGTTGTGATATTTTTATTTGGTTTTTTGTTGTTGTCTGGTGTTGTGTTGTAATATTGTGTGTTGTTATGTGTTGTGATATTGTGGTGTGTTGTGATTTTGTGTGTTGTTGTGTGTTGTTGTGATAGTGTGTGTTTGTTGTTGTGTCATGGTATGTGTTGTGTGTTGTTGTGTTACCCGGTGAATCCTCGTAGTTTGACAGTTTGTCCCAGAATAGACAGGAAGTGTTTAAACTCCTCACTCTCCTCATTATTACTGAGAATCTCCTCCTCTGTTAACTGTAACACACACACACACACAAACACACACACCTGACTGTACTGCTGACAGACCCTCGAGTGTGTGTGTGTGTGTGTGTGTGTGTGTGTGTGTGTGTGTGTGTGTGTGTGAATAATAATAATTGCATTACTTGTCCTTCCTTCTGATATAAAACCCCAAACTTGAAGTTTTGAGACACTCTGTGTTCATCAAACGCTGTTATCAGCTCTGGAGCCTGAAAAACACACACACACACACACACACACACACACACACACACACACACCACACACACACACACAGAGTGGTGTGTAAGAGCAGGATTATGGAGCACTGTGTCAAACACAGACATAATTTTTAAAGTGAACTCTGACCTTCAGGTAACTGACCACTTCGAAGCTGGACACAGTGACGCTGGCACACAGCATCTGCAGACACAAACAGCTCTCACTCTCACTCACTCTCACTCTCAAACACACTCTCTCTCACTCTCTCATTCTCTCACTCACTCTCACTCACTCTCAAACACACTCTCTCACTCTCTCTCGCTCACTCTCACTCTCAAACACATCTCTCTCATCTCTCATTCTCTCACTCACTCACTCTCAAACACACTCTCTCACTCTCTCTTTCCCCACCCCACTCTCAAAAACCCCTCTCCACCCTCTCACTCTTTTCTCCTCACTCTCACTCACCATTTTCTCCCCACCCCTCTCATCTCTCACTCCCCTCCTCTCACTCTCAAACACACTCTCTCTCACCCCACTCTCCTCACTCCACTCCTCTCACCCTCCTCACCTCTCTCTCACTCTCACTCACACTCTCTCTCACTCCTCCCTCATCTCCACTCCTCTCACTCCTCATTCTCTCACTCACTCTCACTCACTCTCAAACACACTCTCTCTCTCACCTCCTCCACTCCACTCTCTCTCACTCCCCTCACTCACACTCTCCCCTCCTCCCCACTCTCAAAACACTCTCTCTCACTCCACTCTCACTCCTCTCACTCACTCTCACTCTCCCACTCTCTCTCACTCTCTCATTCTCTCACTCACTCTCACTCACTCTCAAACACACTCTCTCTCACTCACACTCTCACTCACTCACTCTCACTCACACTCTCCTCACTCTCACCACCTCTCTCTCACTCTCTCACTCACTCTCTCTCACTCTCTCACTCACTCTCTCTCACTCTCTCACTCCTCACTCTCATCTCTCACTCACTCTCACTCACTCTCAAACACACCCCCTCACTCACACACACTCTTCATTTCCCCTCGCTCACTCTCACTCTCACACTCCCATCTCTCACTCTCACTCACTCCCCACTCCCCACCACCTTTCACTCCCATCTCTCACTCTCATTTACTCCCAACACACTCTCACTTCTCTCCTCACTCTCACTCTCACTCTTACTCTCTCTCACATTCTCCACCACTCTCACTCTCACTCTACCACTTTCATTAAACAATTTCCATTACATTTTCTTTCATACCTTTCACTCCCACTTAAAATTCTAAAAAAACAAATCTCCACTCTTCATCCTAAAAAAA
>JAUCMX010000003.1:33451908-33478635 GCA_033459395.1 Hemibagrus guttatus
TCCATTACGGCGATTGGGCAGAATTTTTGCCCACATTTGTTTTAAGGTTTTCTCGTTGTTTTTGCACTTTTCAAAAAAACATTTCTGTAAATTCTTGCACCTTGTTTCTGGATTTCAGCCTGTAGGCCTGTTCGGCCGAGCGACGCTGCAGACGGGGCGTCAGGGCCATTCGGAGTTCAACATTTTCCAGCTTTCACACGATTTTGTCTGCATTTGTAGTGTAGTACCTCCGTCTGGACTCGCTGATCACTCAGTACGTTCTTGGGCAGTGTGATCTTTAGTAACTTCAGTAGTGACTGGAAGTCTTCAAGACTGAGACCATCTGCCCTTTTTCCACCTGCTCCTGATCTTTCTTTAGCGTTGGCTCAAGTGATTAAGGCTCTGGGTTGTTGCTCAGAGGATCGGGGTTCAAGCCACAGCACCACCAAGCTCCACTGTTGGGCAATTGAGCAAGGCCCTTAACCCTCTCTGCTCCAGGAGCACTGTATCATAGCTGCCCCTGCACTCTGACCCCAACTTCCTCAGCTGGGATATGCGAAGAAAAGAATTCCGCTGTGCTGTAATGTATGTGTGGCGATAATAAAGGCTTCATGCCCTCTACTTCTTCTACTACTACTACTTTTCTACTGACAAAAGTGTAAAGTGTGATCAGAATAAATTTGACTTGATTTCTAGTTAAGTCTACGTTATAGGCCTGTGTTTAATACTGTGTCCTGTAGCTCTTCATCTCTTACACACTGGTCAGCTGGTCAGACACTAACCGCTTCATGTCATTTTCCTCCAGTGTGTTGATGATCAGTCACTCGGGTGTTTTTACTGGTGATTTAAAGAGTGAGCTCTACTGCCCCCCGGAGGCAGGGCAGGAGCTGACATTCCACCAGACATGAGTCATCTGTCACGAGTGTCTGCTGTTAGCTCATCTCTCTGTCTCTCTCTCTCTCCCTCTCTCTCTGTCTTTTCCTCTATTTCTGTCTCTCTCTCTCACTTCCTCTCTCTGCCAGTACTGAGAACACTGGGTTTCAGGAACATAAAAACACAGAATATAAATTAATATTATTAAAAATTATATTAGAAATTAATATTTTCTCTCTCTCTCTCTCTCTCTCTCTCTCTCTCTCTCTCTCTCTCTCTCTCTCTCTCTCGCTCTGGTCTGCCTTTCATTTCATTTCATCACCCCAACTACACAAGCACACCTACACAAATACATCAGAATCCCAGATAAACCAACAGGAGTCAAAAATACTCACATCTCTGTCTGATTCCATGTCCCGATCCAGTACAAGTGACCGTACAAGCTGTTCTGAACACACCTGAATGATGTGTGTGTGTGTGTGTGTGTGTGTGTGTGTGTGTGTGTGTGTGTGTGTGTCCGTCCGGACAGGTTAAGCAGGTTTATGTAAACTCTCCGTATATAAACTCCTCCCATCAGCCCTCTACACACCTTCAGAAATCTTCTCTTTTTGCACCACTCCTTCTTTTTTTTCTTTTATATCCTGTGCTATATGTGGGTTTATGAACTTTCTGGCCACTTTATTAGGTACACTATTCTTACGTTGAGGATGTGCTTCATCTCTAACACAACTTTTCTGTCTAAATGTATTCTGCTAGCCAGAACTTCAGGCTGAAAGAAGCTCATTTTCATTCTTAAACATTAGGTTTTAAATGTTACTCATGGAACACATCTGAGTGTAATTCCATGGTGTAGTGAATTCTCTGGGGTAATACAGTCATGTTGATAAAGTAGAGGGTGGAATATTAAATTAATTTCATCTATGAACTCACTCACCTGAGAATCCCTCACCGCTGCTGAGGAGCACGGCGGCTTCACTGTGTCTGGACCACACACACAACTTCAGCTGTTCTTTACAGTTATGCCGCTTTAACAGATTCCTTTATCCCCAGTGGCTTACATTTATCTTACTGTGTGTATCTGGGCAGCTGGGGGTGCGGTTGCAGCTTGGTGATCCTGGGATTCATAGCCTCTTGATCAGTGGTCCAGCATAGTAACCACTGAGCTCCATCTTTGCTATGAACAGTTTACCTTCAAGTCTCCATCACTGAACAGTTAATAACAGGAACAGTTTAATACAAGAAACTTGGGACTCGAGTTCTTCTGAACACACGTAGCACTGCTAGAGAATGAAAGTGAAAGGAAGTTCACACATGACTTTACTTTAGACATGCAAATATACATTTTTCTTAAACTTCTATACAAAAGACAAACAAATATCAGCTCCTCCCCACATAGGACCTTTTCAGTTGGGGCTGTGATGACAGGGATCATGGTTAGGTTTGGAAAATTTCTGTTACACTTTACAGAAGTGTTGAAAATGAATCGTTTATGTTTATTTCAAAAAGCTGTGTACAAATAATGCCCGATGGAGATGATCTGTGTTTTGTACAGATATCACAGCCCTCTCACAGCTCTGGAGGAAGATAATAATCTTTTCGAACTGCTCCGATGTGTGAGCTCTTTTGAGTGAGTGGGCGTGGTCTAAGAGATTAGTGTAGAACTGACTTTAGCGTCATGTCGCCACCTACAGGCGGAGAGGGGAACTGCTGGGTCTGTAATGTAGCGCAGAACATCAACGTTAATATTTCAGTGTGTTTTACTCAGAGCTGGTGATGACAACAAATACACAATTCTGTAAAGATCAAATCTGTCCTTTATAAAGTTTATATAAATAAAACTGTGTTTATAAAATAAAGCACAAATAAAACTTTGGAAGTAGGCCACGCACGAATGTGACGTCGTGTTTGGCACCGGAAGTAGAATTGTAAACAGTGAGAGTGGGCGGGGCTTTTAGCGTCTCAGGCAACGGTTTTCTATGAGATTTTTTTCAAGAAAGTCTCAAAATAAAACAAAGTTCATTAAATAAGTGAAGAAGCTCGGCTCCGGTTCCCGCCTCCGCCATCACCTTCACTACAGGTGAGGAGGAGAGTCACCTACACACAGCGCGTCGCGTTCAGATACAAACCTTTCACTCTTCTGCACTTCAGTTAGCGAGCTAGCTGCAGCAGGCTAACTGTGCTAACTTTCAGCTGCAGCAGGCTAGCGGTGCTAACTTTTAGCAAGCGCACTCTAACCAAGTGCAGCAAAAACACACGTTATACACAATAATAATAATAATAATAATAATAATAATAATAATAATAATAATAATAATAATAATAGCAATAAGAATATAAAATGAAGGGTTTGTGATCACACGGTCGGTCCTGTAGGGGATTTATTTCTATTTATTTACAGAGTTTATTTATGATTGTTTATGACTACCGAACATCAGCACACACACGGGACGTGCATTTACATTTATTATAAGATTACATGATTAAAATGAAGCTAATTAAGAATGTAACAGTGTATGTGGAGTGGAGCTGCAGTAGATAAACTGCACATTTCAGACGGAGGATACACTCACACTCAGGAACACACACACTCAGACACACGTGTGTGTGTAACATCCTGTGGATATGTGTTATTGTGCAGATTAGGTTGCTTGTGTTTTGTTTTATTCAGCTGGATTCAGCTGTGTGTGTGTGTGTGTGTGTGTGTGTGTGTGTGTGTGTGTGTGTGTGTGTGTGGAGGTCCAGCATGGAGCAGTCAGAGGATCAGAGCAGCTCCGGTTCGTCCAGCAGCAGCAGCGGTGCTACAGGCTCCGGGGGAAACACTCGGCCTGCACAGATCTCTCAGATGTCTCTGTACGAGCGACAAGCTGTACAGGTGAGACTCTCTCTCTCCTCTCTCTCTCTCCTCTCTCTCTCTCTCTCTCTCACTCACCCTCACTCACTCACACACACACTCACTCACTCACTCACTCACTCACTCACTCACTCACTCACTCTCTCTCTCTCTCTCTCTCACACACACACACACACACACACACACACACACACACACACACACACTCTCTCTCTCTCACACACACACACACACACACACACACACACACACACACACTCTCTCTCTCTTTATCACCCGGCCCATCAGCATTTACCAGGTGTAATGTGGCTGTGTGAGTGCCGTGTCTCAGAGGTGTTCACAACCAGGTTATAGAAGGTGTTATTATAGCAGTAATGCAGTGTTAATAACCTCACTCTAAACCCCTGTGTGTGTGTGTGTGTGTGTGTGTGTGTGTGTAATAAATAACGTGGATAACACACGTGATGCGCTCCCTTCACCATGTCTCTGTACATTTTTCTGAGCTCTCACAGATACTGAAATATCAGCTGATTTTTAGAAATAGACTTTTATTTATTTATAAAAACGTGTTATATTTAATATTTCTCTGCTTTTCTGTCTGTGATGTCATGAGTGAGGTGGGCGGGGCTTATCTCAGGTATACACACACACACACTGTTGTTTTTTTCTGAAGTGATCTTCTCTATTAAAGGCTCCCTGAAGGACAGCTGCTCTCCTGATCATCACCTTTAATCATCACATGTTCCTCACTTTCACAAGGTGTGTGTGTGTGTGTGTGTGTGTGTGTGTGTGTATACAGGCTCTGCAGGCTCTACAACGACAGCCGAACGCAGCTCAGTATTTCCAGCAGCTGATGCTTCAACAGCAGATTAACAGTGCTCAGCTTCACAACCTCGCCGCTGTGCAGCAGGTCAGACCTCTTTTACCTCATTTACCTTCTTTATCTCGTGTCCATCTTTTACTACCTTTTCTCCTTTACCTCTTTTATCTCCTTTACCTCTTTTACTTCATTTATTCCTTTACCTCTTTAACTCTTCTATTTCCTCTGTCCCCTTTACCTCATTTGCCTACTTTACCTCCTTTACCACTTTTACCTCAGTTTATCTCAGTTTACCTACCTTTTATCTCAGGTACACTGTAATGTAGGACACGCCTGTGCAGGAATAATCTGGGTTCTTTTGTGTGTTATATTTAGGCCACTCTTGCTGCCAGTCGACAGTCCAGTTCTCCGAACACCAGTGTGTCTGCAGTGAGCACAGCACAGTGTACAGTACGTTTACTGAACACTCCAAAACACACCTGTGAATGAGTGTGTTCCTGTGGAGTAACTGATACGCCTCCACTGAACACTCTAGTCTTTTTACTGTCTCTTTTAACTGTTAGTTTCCTAATGCTGCTTAGTTTTACTGCAGTTACATTACAGCAGGTAGGGCTCACCTGTTCAGGTGTGTGTGTGTGGTTATGCAGTTATCCTGATAGAGCTCACCAGTTCAGGTGAGTGTGTGTGTGTGTGGGGGGGTGCAGTTATCCTGATAGAACTCACCTGTTCAGGTGTGTGTGTGTGTTTTCTGATTTAAGATGTTTTTTTTCAGGTGTTATGTCCTTTTTTCATCACATTAACTAATATTTCCATGTTTCTTTTAGGTTAATTTAAGCAGCACTTCGGGGGGCGGGACCATGACCAACCCCCGCCCAGTGGGCCCTGCAACATCTGTGACATCATCTGCTCTTAGCCAATCAGTGTTGCTGGGTGGGAACTCAGCAGGTCAGGGACAGATGTACCTAAGAGTAAGTTATGAATTAATGTTATTCTTGAAATATAAATAAAGTTCATTAAGTTTTAGTGATTGTGATTAATAATCTGTTTATAATCTCTGGCTCTCTCTCAGGTGAATCGCTCACTAAGGGCTCCTCAGCTCATATTCATGCCTGGCGGCACGGCAACAGCCGCTGTGGCAACGGTTGCCCAGCAACAGCAGCCACAGCAGCAGCCCCAGCAGCAGCAACAACAGGAAGTCCCGCCCACAACTTCCAGTTACCAGTCCGATAGTGACCAGGTAAGACCTACTCCTGCTCCCTCTACCTACCCCCCGCTCAATTGACCCCCATCACCCCCAAACACACTCCCTGACCTTGTGACCTGCATGGTCCATTTTGGCATCTTTCACTAATTAACTACCCCACTCCCACCTCATTTACCACAGGTGCAGAATCTTGCCCTGCGCTGTGCTTCTGCCCCCCGAGTGACTGCTGTTAAGACTGAATATCCTGACAGGAAGGACCCGAGTAAGTCAATGTTTTATGTATTTATAGTTTAAAGGCTCTGCACTATACACTGTGTAGTGAACTGCACAGTAGCTGCAGGTGTGTAGGACAGGACTGTATCAAAGCTAACACCTATCCATAAACACATGGCTCCGCCCCTTTTTTCAAACTATGTGGATTGGAACACAGCCACAGCTCATCCTCTCCACATGAAGCCTACTGAGTGTGAGGAAACCTCTCCATTCTGAATTTATCATTTATTAAAAATCTCTCTCTCTCTTGCTCTCTTTCTTTCACTCTCTCTCTCTCTCTCTCTTTCTCTCTCTCACTCTCTCTCTCACTCTCTCTCTCTATCTCTCACACTCTCTCCCCTCTCTCTCTCTCACACGCTCTCTCTCTCTCACACTCTCTCTCTCACACACTCTCTCTCTCTCTCACACTCTCTCTCTATCTCTCTCTCTCTCTCTCATACTCTCTCTCTCTCACACTCTCTCTCTCTCTCACACTCTCTCTCTCTCACACTCTCTCTCTCTCACACTCTCTCTCTCTATCTCTCTCTCTCTCTCATACTCTCTCTCTCTCACACTCTCTCTCTCGCTCTCTCTCTCTCACACTCTCTCTGTATCTCTCTCACACTCTCTCTCTCTATCTCTCTCTCTCTCTCTCTCTCACACACTCTCTCTCTCACACACTCTCGCATACACTCTCTCTCTCTCGTCTCAGGTTCCTTCTCTCTCGGCCCACAGTCTCAGCAGCCTCAGCAGCAGCAGCAATTTTCATCATCAGCTCAGCAGATCAGCAGCAATAAACTTCCAACTCCTCCTTCCTCCACCGCTTCCTCTCTCTCTTCCTCTTCCTCTTCCTCCTCTCCCTCTCTCCCTCTTTCCCAGCTCCTGCTCTCTCCCTCTCGACTTGCACCTGCTGCCACAGTGACCCACATCCTGGTCCCGAGCTCCAACGTTCCCACGTCCTCTCTGGGTTTCCCCAAACCCAACGTGGCGGCTCAGACGCTGGTGGTGCAGCCGCTTCAGCAGCAGCAGCAGCAGAACGGAGGGGACAAAACGGCAGGCCCCGTCCCCATACAACCAAAAACGGCCCAAAGCGGTCGTCTGCCCTCACAGCTGCCCCCTCGGCAGCCTCCGCCTATCCTCCCGGCTCCTCCCACTTCCCACCCCCCACACGTCCCGGTCCAGTTGCTCGGTTCTAGGCAGGGTGCGCTTGGAACCTCCCAGGCTGTAGCGGTCCCACAGACCCGGACCTGTTACTCCCAGCAGGACGGCTCCGCTCACACCCCCAACCACAGCTCCGCCTCTAATGCAGTCACCATGGTTACCGCTATGGAGACAGGCAGTGCTAGCTCTGGCATCAAAGTGACTAATCAGAACACAGAACCCAGTAAGATCAGCACTTCTGCTGAGATTCAACCTACAGATGGAGATCACAGCGGCACTGTAGCGCCACCTGTTGGAGAAACTGTGTTTGAACAAACTGGAACCTCACAGGTCAGTGTTGTTCAGGCAGTGAGTGAGTTATTGAATGTTTTAGACTGGAAAATAAAATAAATCTTTAATTAAATGCTGTTAAATGCCTCCTGTACACGAGTACCCTATTTATATTTCACTATATCTCATATTTCTATATTTTTCTATATTATAGTATGTCTGTGTATTCTCCAGCACCAAAAAAAATTCCTTGTATGTGTGAGCATACTTGCCAATAAAGCTGATTCTGATTCTAATGTTTAATTGTTATTTGGATGAATTTATCTAACTTTTATGATGTTAAATAATCACACTGTCAGTCTTTTCTTCACCGTGACCCAGGGAAAGCCTGCCATCAGCTCTCTGAAGAGAAAATCAGAATCAGATGTTGCAGGGGAGATGACCTCAGAAACCGCTGCCCAGAACTGTCCATCAGTCCCAGACTCAGCCCCTCCACTCTCACCTGCTCCCTCATTGGACACTGGTGAGTCAGGACAGTTGGGATGGTTCCAGAAAAAACTGATCAAGTCAAAAACATCTGACTTACAAAACAGCTCTACACTATGAGTAATATTATTACTCCTCTCTCTCTCTCTCTCTCTGTCTCTCTCTGCAGCTCCTGACATAGCGTTCTCCACTCCACCAACACTGTCTCTGTCCCTTCCTCACCCGCGAGCTCCTCTCCCCCAGGCTGTGGTCAAACCACAGGTCCTCACTCACCTTATTGAAGGCTTCGTCATTCAGGAAGGAGCTGAGCCGTTTCCTGTGAGTGTTTCTCTCTCTCTCTCTCTCTCTCTCTCTCTCTCTCTCTCTCTCTCAAAGATCAGTCCACTGTGTCCCAAAAGTGAGTATAGGAAGCGTTCTAAACCCCATACCCTTAATTACTGTTCATTACATAGGCTGCATAAACACTGTTGGCTCACTATGGACTGATTTTATGTGTGCTGAATATTCTTCAGTAGTGCTCTATGTAGTATATGTTATATATATATATATATATATATATATATATATATTTTTTTTTTTTTTTTTTTTTTTTTTTTTTTTTTTTTGCGAAGTATTTTCATTGGAAGCATACACAAATCAGATAATGATGAACATTACAGAATCCCACCTTGGTTTTAAAGGGAAAAAGAAGCAAAGTAAAACAATAATAATAATAATAATCTGACAATAAAGAAAAGAAATAAAGAGAACAGACAAGCAAAAAAAACCCCACCTTGGCTCCTGGCCTGTTACAGACCCTAGTCCAGCTGAAATATGAAAGAAACTGTTGCCATTTATTAAAAAAAAAAAAAACTGTGAGTTTAGCCACTGTGAGTGAGAAGGTGGGACAGTGGACGTCCACTGTAGGAGAAGGAGACGTCTGACAACAGTGATGTGAAACTAATAACTTCCTTTTGCATAGAGTTTAACTGAGATTCCTCATCTGGAAGTCCAAAGATAGCAATCAACGGTCAGGGTCGCAAATATATTCCCAGTATACTGGATACTGTACTGAAATAACCTGACCAGCAATTTTATAGTCTTGGACAGAAAAAAAAAACATGTGACTCAGGCGACATTGTGAGTTAGAACATCTGTCCTCAACATGTGAGTAAATTTGAGACTATGTTTAGAAAAATGCACCCTGTAAATGACCTTAAACTGGACAAGTCTGAGCCAAGCACACGAGACATAAACCACTCACAACACAATACTTGAAAAAATCTAAAGAGGTGGTTAGCGGGTAGCTCATCCCATGATGATATATTAGCAAAACTGTTAAAATCTCCCTCTGAGTATAAGTCAAGAAATCATTGTAGACCTTCACTATACCACACTGAACAAAACGAGTCCAGACATGAGGAGGAAAAAAATGATCGTTCGATAATGGACCTAAAGGAGAAGCAGTTACAAACGTTTCCTAAAATCTTCTTCTTCTTCTTCTTTCGGCTTTTCCCTTCAGGGTTCTCCACAGTGAATCATCTCTCTCCACCTATCCCTATCTTCTGCATCCTCAACACTTACACCCACTAGCTTCATATCCTCATTAATTCCATCCATATACCTCCTCTTTGGCCTTCCTCTTTGCCTCCTGCCTGGCAGCTCCATGTCCAACATTCTCCTACCAATATACTCACTCTCCCTCCTCTGAACATGTCCAAACCATCTTAATCTGGCCTCCCTAACTTTGTCCCCCAAACGTCCAACATGAGCTGTCCCTCTGATGTACTCGTTCCTAATCCTGTCCAATCTTGTCACTCCCAAAGAGAACCTCAACATCTTCAGCTCTGCTACCTCTAGCTCTGACTCCTGTCTCTTCCTCAGTGACACTGTCTCTAAACCATACAGCATGGCCGCTCTCACCACTGTCCTGTACACCTTCCCCTTGATTCTCGCTGATATTTTCCGATCCCTGATGCAATCCCACCTCCACTTTGAACTCCTCTGTCTGACCTACAGCACACCTCACCACTGTCCTGCTCCTCTCATACATGTCCTGCACCACTCTGACATACTTCTCTGCTACTCCTGACTTCCTCATACAGTACCACAGCTCTTCTCTTGGCACCCTGTCATACACTTTCTCCAAGTCTACAAACACACAGTGCAACTCCCTCTGACCATCCCTATACTTCTCCATCAAAATTCTCAGAGCAAAAATTGCATCTGTTGTGCTCTTTCTGGGCATGAAGCCATACTGCTGCTCACAAATTTCCACTACCTTCCTTAACCTAGCTTCCACTACTCTTTCCCATAGCTTCATTGTATGGCTCATCAACTTTATCCCCCTATAGTTACTGCAACTCTGCACGTCACCCTTATTCTTAAAGATCGGCACTAACACACTTCTTCTCCATTCCTCAGGCATCCTCTCACTCTCTAAAACCCTGTTGAACAAACTAGTTAAAAATTCCACTGCTGCCTCTCCCAGACACTTCCAGACCTCCACCGGGATGTCGTCAGGACCAACTGCCTTCCCACTTTTCATCCTCTTCAAAGCCTTCCTGACTTCATCCTTTCTAATCTTATCTACTTTCTGTTCCACAGAGTTCACCCCTTCTACTCTTTTTTCCCTCTCATTTTCCTCATTCATCAGCTCCTCAAAGTACTCCTTCATCTCCTCTGTACACTCTCCTCACTTGTGAGCACCCTTCCCTCTCTATCCTTAATAACTCTAACTTGCTGCACATCCTTCCCATCTCGATCTCTCTGCCTAGCTAACCTGTACAAGTCCTTCTCTCCTTCTCTAGTGTCTAACCTAGTGTACAACTCGTCATATGCCTTCTGCTTGGCCTTAGACACCTCCCTCTTCACTCTGTGCTGTAACTCCTTGTATTCCTGTCTATTCTCTTCAGTCCTGTCCATGTCCCACTTCTTCTTGGCTAACCTCTTCCTCTGGATACTATCCTGAACTTCCTCATTCCACCACCAAGTCTCCTTATCTTCTTTCCTCCTTCCAGATGACACACCCAGCACCTTTCTCCCTGTCTCCCTGATCACTTCTGCTGTAGTTTCCCAGTCATCTGGCAGCACTACCTGACCACCCAGAGCCTGCCTCAACTTCTGTCTAAATTCCTCACAACATTCCTCCTTTTTCAGCTTCCACCACTTGGTTTTCTTCTCTATCTCTATCTTTGACCTCTTCTTCTTACAGACCATCAGAGTCATCCTACACACCACCATCCTATGCTGTCTGGCTACACTCTCTCCCACTACCACTTTACAGTCACTAATCTCTTTCAGATTGCCTCTTCTACATAGGATGTAGTCTACCTGTGTTCTCCTACCTCCACTCTTGTAAGTCACTCTATGCTCCTCCCTCTTCTGAAAATAAGTGTTAACCACAGCCATGTCCATCCTCTTAGCAAAGTCCACTACCATCTGTCCTTCAAGGTTCCTTTCCTTAACTCCAAACTTGCCCATCACCTCCTCATCACCTCTGTTCCCCTCACCAACATGTCCATTAAAATCCACTCCTATCACCACTCTCTCACCCGTGGGAATACTCTCCATCACCTCATCTAATTCACTCCAGAATCTCTCTTTCTCCTCTAACTCACAACCTACCTGTGGGGCATAACCACTAACAACATTCAACATCACCCCTTCAATCTCTAACTTCAGACTCATCACCCTGTCTGACACTCTCTTCACCTCCAGAACATTCCTCACAAACTCCTCCTTCAGGACCACACCTACCCCATTTCTCTTACTATCCACACCATAATAAAACAGCTTGAATCCTGCTCCTATACTACGAGCCTTGCACCCTTCCACCTGGTCTCCTGTACACACAGTATATCCACCTTCCTTCTCTCCATCATATCAGCCAGCTCTCTACCTTTCCCTGTCATAGTACCAACATTCAGAGTTCCTATTCTCAGTCCTACACTCTTACCTTTCCTCTTCTCTCTCTGTCTGTGCACTCTCCTCCCTCCTCTACTTCTTCCACCAACAGTAGCCCAATTTCCACCGGCGCCCTGTTGGTCAACGGTGCCGATGGCGGTCGTTGTTAACCCGGGCCTCGACCGATCCGGTATGAAATTCAGAGTACTGACGATTCGCATGGTTAAATTTGGCAATGTTTTACGCCGGATGCCCTTCCTGACACAACCCTCTCTATTTATCCGGGCTTGGGACCGGCACAGAAGTCACTGGACTGTGACCCCCATGGCTAGATTACAAACGTTTCCTAAATTGATAGCAGATTTTTAAAGTGTCAAACACAACAGAACTTTTAACATACATGATGGGAAGAGAAGAATATCTCAGAGCAGATACAGAGGATGAGGGAGAACATGAGTGGGTGAGGTGACTCTGCCCAGCACCGTGTCTTATGAATGTGTGCTGTCAAGTAATAAAACTGAAAATCTGGTTGCACCGGATCACTGGACTTACATCTGGGATTGTTGGGATTGTTAGAAACAGAGAGGAATTTAAGCAGAACGTTCATTTTAACAGCATTAATCTTCCTGATCGGAGACGAAGGCAGACCATTCCATCTCTGAAGATCAGACTTCATTTTAGTTGTAAGTGGGGTAAAGTTTACAGAACAAAGACCTGAGAATGTAGGAGTCACGTTAATACCAAGGTCCCTAGATCCAGAGGGAGTGAATTTGAAGGCAATGTCCAGGAGTTTAAGCAGTTGTGTTGATAACATTCAATCTTCTGAAAATGTAATTTATATCCAGAGAAGGAGCTGAATGTATCAAGAGTGGACAAGATAGTGGGCAGACCTGATACAGGGTCGGATACATAGAGCAATAAATCGTCTGCATACAATGATAGTTGATGTCCGACGCCATTCCTAATGACACCCTTAAATAACGTAGAGGATCGCAACGAAATGGCCAAGGCAAATAGAGATAGAGACAAAAGGCAGCCTTGTCTATAAAGTAATTAACTGTAAAGTGATTTTCATCCAGCTGATAAATTTATTACCAAAACCACATTTGCTTAATACAATAAATAAATACTCCCACTCTACCTTATTGAGAATCTTCTCAGAATGTGCCGAGTGAATAATATTTAAAAGAGTACACGTATTAAAAATAAATGACGTCCCTCGATAAAACTGTTTTGTTCCTCGGACAGTAATACTGGGCAACACCCTCTCTGGGCACCAGAACTTTAACATCAGCATTTAATAAAGATAAGGGCCTATAGGAACCACATAAAGTTGGATCTTTATCACTCTTCAAAAGAAGAGCTATTGAGGCTTGGGTCAGTGAAGTTGGAAGCAGAGCATTTTCCAAGGATTCATTAAACATCAGCAGAAGTAGAGGTGCAAGTTTATTCGTAAATTTCTTGAAAAATTCTGTATGATACCCATCAGGCCCCGGGGCTTTACTGGACTGCACCGCTTTCATTTGAGAATTTTATTTATTCATGGGCAAGTGGGGGCATCTAGTTCTTCCACACGGTCAGTGTCAGTGCTGGGGTTTTCAAGGTTTGGCCAGAAACTGAGTGATAATCGTGGTATCTACAAAGTCTTATTGATGTATTATACAAAGAAGCATGAAGTGATCTGAAGGTAGCATTCATTTCTATGGGGTCAGTAACAGTTACATGAACATGATGATTAATTTCAGGAGTCCCCATGTTCGTGGTAAGTGCTGTGTGTCTGCAATAACAGTCGCTCTACGTCCTTAGTGGAGATGAGCTCAAATTCTGCCTTAAGGTTAAGATGTTTCTTAAACAGTTCTGGGGAGGGACTGGACACACACTCTTGGTCAAGGATACCAGTAGCAGAAGTGAGTTCTGTGAGCCTGGCCTTATGTTTTTTGTTACAGTGAGAAGAGTATGAAATAATCTGCCCTCTGAGGAAAGCCTTCAGTGAGTCCTGCAGTAAAGAAGATGATGGAAATTCATTCTGATTGAAAAGGAGAAACAGCAGTGTAGCGACTCTGTAGCGTCGACGAGGTGTCCTCGGGAACGCCGACTATCCTAATGTTATTCCGTCGTGACCGAGACTCGAGGTCCTCACGCTCGGATGAGACGGTCAGGTGTTCATAAGCTCGACTACGTGGTCAGTTCAGACCGAGAGAGATTCCCCCATTTCCCCCACTGTACTTTTGAGTGCAGAAAGCTCGGCGTCCGAAGCGGCCTTGTCAATTGCCAGTTGTGTTTTCACTGGTCGTAGGTCAGCTGTAATAGTGGACAGATCATCGCCCAGTTCAGCTCGGAGGTCAATTTTAAAGATCTCCACTCCATGTCTGTTTCAGCGAGCTCAGCTGTTACTCCATTGGCTACTCAGCAGCGCCCCTCAGAGGCTGTGATTTTTAACATAAAGATGAATAAATCTGAACGCAGATGAGTTGTGAGACCATCCTCCTGATTCCACCTGAACTCTGCTGAAGGGATCGTCTGTTTGATTGACAGGTGACCGGTCCAATAAAGGAGCGGGCTGAGGGTCTTCCTGTGCCTCTCACCATGCAGCCGGAAAACACCACCCCGTCTGGTCAGTGTGCGAGTGTGTGTGCGCGCGAGTGTGTGTGCGTGTGTGCACGCGCGAGTGTGTGTGTGTGCGTGCGCGATTGTGTGTTTGTGTTCGCGTGTGTGTGTGCGTGTTCGCGATTGTGTGTGTTCGCGAGTGTGTGTATGTGTTTGCGAGTGTGTGTGCGTGTTTACGAGTATGTGTGCGTGCGCGAGTGTGCGTGCGCGAGTGTGTTCGCAAGTGTGTTTGCGAATGTGTGTGCGTGTTTACGAGTATGTGCGTGTGTTCGCAAGTGTGTGTGTGTGTGTGTTCGCGAGTGTGTGTGCGTGTTCGCGCGCGTGTGTGTTTGTGCACATGTGTTTGTGCACGTGTGTTTGTGCACGTGTGTTTGTGTGCGTGTGTGTGCGCGAGTGAGCGCGTGCGAGTGTGTAAATAAATTAGTTAAACAGTTTTTCATGTCCCACAGTACTGAAGTGTGAGTTCTGTGAGAGTTTTGCTCCTGCCAGTCAGTTCCGTGGAACCAAACGCTTCTGCTCCAAAACCTGTGCCAAGAGGTACACACTCACACTCATACACACTCACACACACACACACACACACGCATCAGTGTGTAAACACCAGGTCAGGTACAAAAACAATAATAACACTCACCTGTCCACTTTATCTGCCCACTCACCTGTCCACTTTATTTGTCCACTCACCTGTCCACTCACCTGTCCACTCACCTGTCTCACCTGTCCATTTTGTCTGTCCACTTTATCTGCCCACTCATCTGTCCATTTTGTCTGTCCACTTTATCTGCCCACTCACCTGTCCACTGCAGGTACAACGTGAGCTGCAGTCATCATTTCCGCACCAGTCGAGGCCGCAGCAGTGGACCTGTGTATGATGAGATGTCCAGACGCAGGGGTCCTCACAGGAGCAGCTCGGAGATCGCCTGTGCTAAAATCACGGGCAGACATCTACCTGTAAAGGTCTGTGTTTTTCTCCCTACATCTATCTGTCTGTCTGTCCATGTAATATCTAATTCAATTCAATTTTATTTGTATAGTGCGTTTAACAAAGAGCATTGTCTTAAAGCAGCTTTACAGAACATAAACAACAAACAGTCCTAGATATTACACAAAGTTATCCCCATTGGAGCGAAGCGGTTCCGGGTCGAGATCTCGAAGACTGGTGGTGGCGGAGAGAGAGAGGTCCTCTCCTGGCACTTGGCTCGTGTCTTGCGCTGCTGCTGCATCTAGGCTGCGTGGTACCCTGGCGCCGGAGTGAACGAAACCTGGGCGGGCCATGTCCTTTGTGCGCTGGGCTTGGGCAGAGAAGTACACGGAGTTGAGGTTGTGGGAGTGTTTGTTTCACGCCTCGAATTTACCTGGGACAGGTGAACGTCAGTCTGGGACGATTCCAGCGCAACTTTCCGCTTCACCTGTAGGTCACGGATCTGCTTCTCCACGGCCTCCAGCTCCAGATCCACCGAGTGCAGCTCGAAAGAATCCTCACCTGCACTCAAAGGCAGACACACAACCGACATAGTGTTTAAGTTGCAGTAGTAAGCAGAGATAACCGAAGTAAACAAACTTCTGGTAGCTGGGCTAACGAGCTAGCGATGCTAATGGGCTAACCGGCTATAAGCGTTTTTTTGGAAAACAAATAAAACTAGTAATATAAAAAGTATTTGGAGGTAGAATATTATAGGATACTATCAGCTACTATAGATACTGTAAAAGTTATAATATAGGACTGGATTTAAGATAAAAATTGAGAAAATTTAGCGAAATTCTAGGCCAGCTTGGCGGATCTCAGAGAAACACATCTGCACGTCTTTTCATCCAACTAATAATAGTCTGTCTGTCTCTGTTCCTGTCTGTCTTTCAGTGTCGCTCTGAGTCCAGTCGTTCAGAGGACGTCTCTAGCTGTGAAGGTGAAGAAGAAGAGGAGGAAGAAGACTATCTCTCTCCAGGCTCCTCCTTCTCCTGCTCTCGCCCCGCCCACTGTGGCCCTCAACTGGACGAGTCGGCGCAAGGCAGCCTTCCGTTGGATGGAGACCATTTCTTGTCTGCTAGCCCCGCCCACTGGAGTGTGGAGGAAGTGTGTCGCTTCATTTCCTCTCTGCAAGGTGAACCTTCAGCACCACACAGTCTGTCTGTCTGTATGTGTTTGTCTGTCTGTCTCCATCATTGTCTGTTTGTCTGTCTGTCTACTTCATTGTCTGTCTATCTGTCTACTTCATCGTTTGTCTTCTAACGCTGGTTCTCCCTCTGTGACATCACTTCTGGGCAGGCTGTGAGGATCTGGCTGGTCACTTCCTGTCTCAGGAGATTGATGGCCAGGCGCTGCTGTTGCTGAAGGAGGAGCATCTGATGAGTACCATGAACATTAAACTGGGCCCCGCCCTCAAGATCTGCGCCTCCATCAACAGCCTGAGGGAGTGAGCAGGGACGTGTGGAGGGGGTGGGAAGGGCGTGCCAGTGGGGGGTGAGGGGGGGGTCACAGGCCTGGTGGTCAGGGTTCTAATGGAAGGACAATAATTTAGCATTTCATTGTGTCAGACCTGAATAACAGTGTCTTGCAGGTCTGAGGGTCTGAGTGCACGGCCATCATCGGTCATCTGAACGGAACACCACTACTGACCGCACAGTCACACTGACCCCTGCGTTCAGGACCAAGGTTCAGTTCAGAACCCAGGTTGGTGTCACTGAGCCGAGTCAAGCACAAATCCAGAGAACTACAGCTGAGCGAGTTAGCTACTGTTAGAGTTTAAAGCGATGTGGCTAAAACTTAGAACAGAGTGTAATGCTTCTGAAGCTGAAAAAATGAGAGAAAAAATCAAAACACTGACCACAGCATGTACATCAACCAGCTGTTACTCTGCAGCTTCCTGTTTAAACTCTTCACATCATCTCCTTAAACGATCCAGGTTCTGTCACTGTAATGTTCTGAGTTAGCAGCATGCCGAGTTAGCGTGCTAGTTAAAGAGAAACAAACAACATGGATCAGAAGTCCAGTGGTGGCTAGTGCACTCAGACTGAAGCACCCTAAGGAGTGCGCACTGCAGTGAGGCTCTCTCATGTGGCAGCAGACTGAGGCTGTTCGTCTGATCTGTATTTTTCTATCGTGCTGAAGGAGAGCTGCATCACCGGTCAGTATTAATGAGTCGCGTGTTGGTGATGAAGGCAGACAGGAAGTCATGTGACTCTCCAACAGCCAATCACAGAGCATAACATGGGCAACTTTATTTTTCTCTACAGTAGATTATTGTAGGAGGGTTTTTTTTTCTTCTTTTTCATTTATAATACCCAACAAAAACCATCACTTTCTTTTTTCACAACTTTTTTTTTGTTTAGTATTAGTGTCATGACCTTTGACCCTTCAGTTCCTGTTAGAGGAAGAGCATCTGAGGTAGTGCGCTAGTTTTCTAGTTTATTATTCCGCTGTATGAGTAAATAAAGTGTTACAGTGAAAAGACGTCTGTTTCTTTTTTTTCTCCTCCTCAGTCCACTCAGCTGAAAGAGGAAGGTCCTGAAGGTTTACACACACACACACTCTGTGACCCGTCTGTGGGTGCAGGGGGAGTGTGAAAGAAGCTGTTCTGCTTTTAGGGTTGTTATTTACGAGAGACGAGTGAATGATGGAGGGAGGAGAAACACGCTGAGGCGCCGGACGTAACACAGGTGGTCACCATGGTGTTACCATGGAGACAGAGAGAAAGATAGACACTCTGTGTGTGTGTGTGTGTGCGTGTGTGTGCTGAGAGCTGTGGTCACTACCCTGTGTGGTCATTACTGTAGAGACCAAGTGGAACCCTGTAGATCCCTCAGTGTGCAGTTCTACACAATTTACTGTTTATTTACACTTTCACAAAACTGCTGGACATCTGACCACTGAGACGGAAGATCCAGACAGGACATAAGCACAAACAAGTAAATAAATAAATCAATAAAAAGGTGTGTGATGATAACACAAGGGTTAGATGAACACCAGGAAGTGGACGGAGTGAAAGTGGAGGCGAGGACAGCTGTGTTTTAGTCTGGATGTGATGAAGATCCTGAACGTTCCACTGGAGCAGGAGTGAGTGACCAGAGCTCTGAGACAAGGATGGACAGGTCTGTGATGGAGGAGGATCTCGCTCCTTCACAGGAACATGGAGAGATGAGTCAGTGTGAGATTCCATCATGCTGCAGGACCTCACAGCAGAAGTGGATATAGAATGTTCAAGTCTGAGGGACGGCGTGGCCCCAGAGGTAAGATAGGGCGTGGCCTCGTACCCTGTCTGCTCACACTGGAAACACTCTCCATACTGTTTATCTATAAAGAGCTAAATAAATATTTTTATTTCTACTTTTTCTCTTTTCTCCTTCACACCTGCACACTGGACTGATTTATCATCTCTATCCAACATCGGTGTGTGGTTCCTCCTCAGGTTCCTCTGCAGGTTTCTCCTCACTGTGTGTAGGTGTATGTGTGTGATGTTAAACAGGTCACACTGACCTGAGTAGATTAAAAAGTTTTTTCTGAGCTATATTACTTTTTCTTTTCTGTTTTTAAAGTTTTCATGTTCTTGGTGAACATCTGCACTTTTTTCTTTTCTTTCATTTTCCTTTAACACACTATTTTATTCAACTTTAATCTGTTTATTCTGCTTCAGGTTTGTTCTTCACTTTCTGAAATGTATTATTCTTTTTGATTCTGTTCTTTAATTTTGATGAACAAAGATGATGATGATGATGATGATGAAGGTGGTTGTTGTTGCTGTTATGTTTTCAGGGGTTTCAGTCTTATCGGTCTCTTCGTCCCGGACGTGATTTATTTCCGTCCTGCAGGTTCAATATTTGTGGTCCCCTCTTGTCTAAATGTCATCCCTTCTTCCGAGACAATACAGAGGGGTGAAGGACGATAGAATGGAGGGAGTGTGGGAGGAAGGGAGTGACGGAGGGGGCAGACTCATAAAGAACAGCAACAAAGTTTGGGAAAATTAAACAAGATGTAAAGGGGACAGGGGCATGTCCTCCGTCTCTCTCTCTCACACACATTGTATTTATTTCTCAGTTTATTTATCACTCGCTTCACTCGGTTTTACGCAAAAAACGTTTGTGTAAGATATAAAGGGGTGACATTTTCTGACGCAGACCTCACAGACACTAGGTAACACACTCGCACGTCATGAGTATTCAAATAGGAAACTCCTACATAAGAAGTCATGATGATTTCTTATTTCCTTCTCAAGGTCACAACAGTCGTGTGAGCATTTCACTGCAGATCGTACTGTGTATGGTTGTGTATGTGACAAATAAAAATTTGAATTTGAATGATTCACTCAAAGGAGTCATTTAGAAAACAACTCATTTAGAGAATGAGTCATTCATGATTCACTCAAAGGAGTCATTTAGAGAATGAGTCATTCATGATTCACTCGAAGGAGTCATTTAGAGAACGAGTCATTCATGATTCACTTATTTGCCAATATTTATGAAACACACACACAAAATTCAGTGCTAACAGTGATTTTGAGGCTGAGCTCATCTCTCTCTCTCTCTCTCTCTCTCTCTCTCTCTCTCTCTCTCTCTCTCTCTCTCTCTCTCTGTCTGTCCAGCCCCCACCTGCCCCCCCCCCCATTCTTTATAACCCCTGCCCCCCCCCCAACTCTTTATAACCCCTGCCCCAGCTCTTTATCTGCACTCGTCTCCTCACACTCCTCCGGATCGTCCTCTAGAGGAACCCACACACTAGTCGTTCTGGTCTCTCACTCTGGACGATAATCTCCTTTCATGATGACTTTATTTGGACTTTAATTAACATTTTAATTACGATTCTAATTGAATGAATCCAGCTGTTCCAGTTAAAGGGGAGTGTTTTTATAGAGTATTGGGAGATAAAGTGATAGAACAATCCCTTATTAATGATTTAATACTTTAATAATAAGAGAGTCACTGACTGCTGTGTGGAACACTGAGTGAGGTGGAAGCTGATTGGACAGAACCTCGAGTAAATCCCCGGAGTTTTCATGCTCATGGTGTTGGATTAGTTTGTTACATTTTGTTGTTATTATTATTGGATGGTTGCCGTGGCACTGTGGACAGGTGAGTTTCACTTCCTCATTCTGTTTATTACTTACTTGTGATGTCATAAGACACGTCTCACACTGCCTTAATGTTCTGTTCTTTTAATAATTAAGATTAATTGATGAATTAATGCTCTCGGCCAATCAGAACACACCTGCTCCATGTTTTGTGTGTGTTTGTGTATAATCATTTCTGCTAATGATTGGAACTCCTTTTGACAGATATGAGGGGAAAATCCCCAGCACTGCCCCCGAGAGAGTGAGACAGGCTGATGGACGGACACGTAACGACTGAAAATAGATAAACAGAATAATAACTGATAGATGGACAGACACCCAGATGGTCATTCAGACTGAGATTAAAGTATCACGACTCGGACTGAAAGACAGACAGATAGACAGCAGACAGACAACTAGAGGGACTGACAGAGGGATAGACAGTCTGATGCCCACTGTCTCTTCTGTCAATCATACGGGACTACGCCTCCTGCTGTTGCTATGGGCAACCCACCTCACCATGGCAACCAACTGGCTGTAAGTGAAAGATGACATCACACGCATGTAAACACTAAACTGTCTCACACACGCAGATTCCTCACAATTCACTACATTAGGATTAGAGGCAGGGTTGTGGGCGGAGTTAACATAATTGCTTTTTTCCTATCTCTCTCTCTCTGTCTGTCTCACTATAAATTCATTAATATACAGTTACTGCCAGGCCACATGAATATATTTCTGTATATGAACTTGTCTTTTTCACTCTCCCCCCCAGCTGTCTGTCTCTCTATATCTGTCTCTCTGTATCTGTCTGTCTGTCTGTGTGCAGTTCTCTGGTGCGTGTGCCACGCTCTCGGCCGGTGTCCGGTTCGGGGGTGTGTGTCCGTCTGCGGGGTTTGTCTGTGGGGCAGGTGGGGGTGTGTAGGACACGAGGGGAAGTGATGGAGTCTGTACGCAGAGCGTCTGAGATGGTCATCGATGAGGTGAGAGACAGACAGCTAATAAATGATGATAAATAATCAGGCAGCAGAGACACCTTCGGAGCATGGGTTCATCTTCTCCTGTCACGCACTCGCTCCAATTAAATGAGCCATTAGGAAGAAAAATAGAGTTTAACTCATACTTTAGTTTAACTAGCTTCTTTAAGAAGCACTGAGCTGGCTCCGCCCACAAGCCATAACGGCTAAATATAGACAGTGTGAGAGACTCATCACCTGCTCGTGTGGCATCCTAAGTACACTTCTTAACCACGCCCACTCTCCACACCTTATTTTCAGGAACAGAAGTGTCACTTAACCCTGACCTCACCCACAGCATGGCTCCTTATAAACGTGTTTGAGAGGAATTATGGGTGATAAATAAATGGGTGTGGTTGATAAACATCAAAACCTCTCTCTCTCTACCTCTCTCTCACTCTGTCTCCCTCCCCCTCTCTCTCTGCCCCCTCCCCCTCTCTCTCTGTTCCCTCCCTATCTCTCTCTGTTTGTCTACCTGTCTCTCTCTCTCTCTCTCGCTCTGTCCCCCCCCTCTGTCCCCCCTCTCTTTCTCTCTCTCTCTCTCTTTCTCTACTTGTCTCTCTCTCTCTATACCTCTCTCTCTCACTCTGCCCCCCCTCTACCCCCCTCTCTGTCTCTCTGTCTCTCTGTCTCTCTCTCTCTCTCTCTCTCTGTCTGTCTCTCTCTCTCTCTCAGTGTCAGCATCAGTTCCGTAACCGGAGGTGGAACTGCTCTACTACTCCTCGTGGTGTTAACGTCTTCGGCCATGTTATGAATCAAGGTCAGATACTGACACTCGGGTTACAGTGGAATCATTAGCAGCATTACCTAAAACTGTAACCCTAACCCTAACCCCACTGTGCTGCTGTTAGCTGATGTATTAGCTTAGCTCATTAATTAGCCTCCTAGCAGTAGATGTGTAACAGAAACATCTATTTAATGTTACAGGTTAGACGTGACCTTATTAACTGACACGTCTTATTAAGCTCCACCCTTGTTGACCCATAGTGTGTGTGTGTGTTGCAGGGACACGGGAGGCAGCGTTTGTCCACGCCCTCTCCTCTGCAGCCGTAGCCGTGGCAGTGACACGAGGCTGCAGTCGGGGGGAGCTGGAGAGGTGCGGCTGTGACCGCAAAGTCAGGGGAGTCAGTCCTGAGGGTGTGCGCACACACACACACACACACACACAACGTCTAGACAGCCAGAGTTAGCTCATGCTAGATAATTAGCAAAAAAGCGTAGCCACTGTTCCATTCTACTGTTATTAATGTTAGCATTGGCTAGAGGAAGCTTGATAGAGATTGTGTGTGTTATCTTTCTGTTCAGTAGGCCCACGTTACATCAGATCCAGAACACACAGGGACACAAAGACTCCTGTAGTGTTTAACATCTCAGGATTTAACCCTTACTGAAGAGACATGTCCTCACGTTCTCATGTCCTCATGTTCTCATTTCCTCATGTCCTCACGTCCTCATTTCCTCACGTTCTCATGTCCTCACGTCCTCATTTCCTCACGTTCTCATTTCCTCATGTCCTCACGTCCTCATGTCTCTGCAGGGTTCCAGTGGTCGGGGTGTTCAGATAATCTGTCGTACGGTGTTGCGTTCTCTCAGACATTCGTGGATGAGCCGGAGCGAGTGAAGGGCACGTCATCGGGACGACCGCTAATGAACATCCACAATAATGAAGCAGGACGGAAGGTGAGAGCAGACAGACAGACGAGACGGAGTAGACTCTGATAGACCGGAATATCACTTCATATTTCACTCCACTTCCATTCTCTCTCTCTTTCTCTGCTGTTCTGTCTGTCTGCCATTCTGTTTGTGTGTGTCTCTCTCTCTCTTGCTATCTGCCATTCTGTCTCTCTCTCATTCACTGTCTCCCTCTCTCTGTCTGCCATTCTGCCTGCCATTCTGCCTGTCTTTCTGTCACTCTCTCTCTTTCTCTCTGTCTGTCTGCCATTCTGTCTGTCTGTCTCTCTCACTGTCTCTCTATCACCCTCTCTCTCTCTCTGTCTATCTCTCTCTCTCTCTGTCTGTCTTTCTTTCTCTCTGTCTGTCTTTTTTTGTCTCTCTCTCTCCAGGCGATCCTCCACAACATGCAGGTGGAGTGTAAGTGTCACGGTGTTTCGGGTTCCTGTGAGCTCAGAACCTGTTGGAAGGTGATGCCTCCGTTCCGCAGAGTGGGGGCTGTCCTGAAGGAACGGTTTGATGGAGCCACAGAGGTAGGACGTTCTGCCGTGACACACGTGTAGGACGGGAACGTTCTTCATGATACCGCTTTATCCTTTTGAAGTGAATTATGGGTAATACATGAAGTGCCGCTAATTACGGAGTCTGTTGCTGTTCTGGGGTTTGTGAGGAGGAACCTGATGTAACACCTAGTGATGTGCAGTAAGGTCAAAGGTCACCTGTTGGTTCTCAGGTGCGTGTGACGCGTATCGGTTCTCGCGCCGCTCTGCTGCCGAAGGACCCCGACGTGAAGCCGCCTGCCGCGCGAGATCTCGTCTACTTGGCCACGTCTCCTGATTTCTGTCGCCTGGACCCTGAGAACGGCATTCTGGGAACCGCTGGCCGCCGCTGTAACGGTGCTGACCCCACACCTCCATACGTCAATTACATATGGTTTTAAGCTTTGTGATGCACTTCAGTAAAATCTCAAATTGTTACAGCTCTGTCTTACCTCTCTCTCTCTCCTTCTCTCTCTCCTTTCTCTCTCTCTCTTTGCTTGCTCTGCCCCCTCACCTCTTTTCCCCCGCCCCTTTCCTGCCGCACAGGAACATCACGTTTGGCTCCAGACAGCTGTGAGCTGCTGTGCTGTGGTCCGGGTTTTCGCTCGGGTCGGGCTGAAGTGGTTCAGCGCTGCTCCTGTAAATTCTCATGGTGCTGTTCGGTCCGGTGTCAGCAGTGCAGAAACACAGTGCAAATACACACTTGTAGAGAGTGACACACAGAAACACACACACACACACAAAATACACATGACTAACTACATGAGACAAAGCTTTAAGGCGGAGATTAACACCGTAACCCCGGCTTAGTGTGGAGGAGAGAGGAATAAATGTAGAGTAGAGCATGTGGTGTGTTTGTAATCTTCAGCGTAACTGATAATAATCTCATATTTATTTCAGATTCAGTACACCATCCTGCTGCTGTATTCACCTACACACACACACACACACACACACACACACACACACCTTAATAAACTCATCACCATGGTTACAGCTGTGTTGGGCTTGTCATTCCTCATCTCCCCCACACACACACACACACACCTGTTTTTCTGGTACGCACACTGTCACTGAGGGAGCCAAAATTTTTAAATTTTTATTATTATTATTATTGTTGTTGTTGTTTTTATTAGCCAAGTTCTAGTAAGAACATTACTGTTTTTTGTCTCTAGTGAACATATAAATCTATGTTCTGGTGAAGGTTAGGTGTTAAATGAACATCAGTGTAATGATTGGAATTAGAATTACAACTGACCGATGGCATTCGTCCTTTATGTCACGCCCACTATCGTACAGGATTCTCTGGAGGTTATAATGCGTTATAATAACAGTACACACTCATTAGTGCTGACCTGTTTCTGTGTAACTGGGTTACTGTGGACATCTGAGAGAATATTATAGGATAGAGATGTAGCCCCTCCTTCTACTACTTCACACACACACACCACTGAGATTCATAGGGGGTTTTTTTTTTGTGTGTGTAAATGTAAGTAGGTCACACGACAGCGTGTCCATCATGGTTTACATGCTCTTCACTCCATCTCTGTGTAGTCCTTTCCAGAGCATGACACAGTCATTAGGGGATGTTGTGTGTGTGTGTGAGAGAGAGACTTCTCCACCTCCTAAACTCCAACCCTGATTGGTGACCAACACCAAATCTCCATGGTGACTGATCTAGGTTGATGAGGAATGTGTGTGTGTGTGTGTGTGTGTGTTTTTTTTAGGATGTAAGCATGTCACTGTTATGGCAGTTGAATGTTGGCAACAGCAGGAAAACAGTGAGGTGAAAGCAGAACAATCCATATCCAGTAATTCCATCAGTCATGGGCAGTAAATACCAATCCATCCTCTCTAATCTGTAATGCAGCATCTACCACATATAGAACATCTGTCCCATAACCTAATCATCTGCGTGTGTGTGTGTGTGTGTGTGTGTGTGTGTGTGTGTGTGTGTGTGTGTTTAGGAGCTGGAGTAATAATCAGGAATTCAGAATTTTGATGGCATTTGTGGAAAAGCTCCTCTTTTATTTCTGTCATGGTCCTAGACCACAACCACCAGATCAGTCCACCGTAGGAACAGTCCGGCTTAGTATCAGTATGCTGTAGGATCGCCCACTGTAGGAACAGTCCACTGTAAGAACAGTCCACTGGTGCTTGGTGGTCCTCCACTCTGTAGTTCCTCTTCCAAGTGGTGATGAGTACACAAGTAACTGATGATCGAGCCTCATGTGATACTCACCCAGGTCTCTCTCACACACACACCACACATTAACCATCAAACTACTTCCTGTTAAGGACCATTTCCATATGTATCAGGGGTAAAGCTCAAAAAAAAAATAATAATAATAATAATAATAATAATAATAATAGTGTTGTAATTATTGTTGGCAGCAGCAGTAGTATTTTAGAAGGATTATATTAATTAGGGGTGTGTGTGTGTGTGTGTGTGTGTTTTGTAAACTGGTTGTGTTACAGATTACAGGTCATTCATCTCCAGATTAAAATCCTGCCCAGGTGGACACTTGGCCCTGCAAGGATTATTATGGTCTGGTTGCTAACTGCCAGAGTTTCCCTAGAGACCATGTCACTGACTGTAATGCCCCCCCCCCCAAACACACACACACACACACACACATATCCAACCTTCCCTTGTTTTTAGGAGTTGTGTATATTATGGGATGGCACTGGACTATTATGGGATGTCAGAGCAGAGTGAGGGAGGGTGGGGTGCCATCTCTATGGTAACATGGTTGCTATGGGGGCAGGGACAGAGAGTGTGTGTATTAGGCAGGGTGACTATTATGGTCTGTAGGTTGCGAGGTGGCTGTGCTGAGTTCAGTGTGTGTGTGTTCAGGATTATTATGGGGTGTCCCCCCCCCCCCCCCTGGCTCTTTGTGTGTTTTGTGTGTGTGTGTGTGTGTGTGTGAGGGATTGGAGAGGAAAGGCAGGGGGTGAACACTGGACGTCGTGTCTAAATAACATTATAGCAAGTCAACAGCTCTTTCTTTTCCCGGAAGTTTAACATTACTTTAATCAGGTTTTAATTCAATTCTAATCTGAAATAAAGGCAGC
>JAUCMX010000003.1:33479135-33506635 GCA_033459395.1 Hemibagrus guttatus
TATTTTTTATGCCTCTGTCTGTGGGTGTGTCTATACATCTGTGTGTCTGTCTGTGTGTCTGTTGTCTGTCTATACATCTGTCTGTCTGTCTGTGTGTCTGTGTCTGTCTGTGTGTCTGTGTCTGTCTGTCTGTGTGTCTGTGTCTGTCTGTCTGTGTGTCTATCTGTGTGTCTGTCTGTCTGTCTGTCTGTGTGTCTGTGTCTGTCTGTCTGTCTGTTTGTGTGTCTGTCTATACATCTGTCTGTGTGTCTGTGTCTGTCTGTGTGTCTGTGTCTGTCTGTCTGTTTTCTTTTCTGTCTTTTGTTTTCTATCTGTGTGTCTGTCTGTCTGTCTGTGTGTCTGTCTATACATCTGTCTGTCTGTCTGTGTGTCTGTGTCTGTCTGTCTGTCTGTCTGTCTGTGTGTCTGTCTATACATCTGTCTGTCTGTCTGTGTGTCTGTGTCTGTCTGTGCGTCTGTGTTGTCTGTTTTGTCTGGGGTTTGTCTTTGTGTGTCTTCTGTCTGTCTGTGTGTTTTTATCTTGTCTGTCTTTTGTTTTCTTTTCTGTCTGTCTGTTTTTGTTTTTTCTGTTTTTTGTCTGTCTGTTTTGGGGCTTTCTTTTGGGGTTTGTCTTTTGTGTTTTGTTTTTCTGTTTTTTCTATCTGTCTGTCTTGTGTCTGTCTGTTGTCTGTCTGTTGTCGGTGTTTTGTCTGTCTGTCTGTCTGTTTTGTCTGTTTTTTCTGTTTTTTTTTCATCTGTCTGTCTTTTTCTGTTGTATGTCGTCTGTTGTCGGTGTTTCTGTCTGTCTGTCTGTCTGTCTGTGTCTGTCTATACATCTGTCTGTCTGTCTGTGTGTCTGTGTCTGTCTGTCTGTGTCTATCTGTCTGTGTGTGTGTCTATCTGTCTGTCTATGCATCTGTGTGTCTGTCTGTGTGTGTGTCTCTGTGTCTGTCTGTATGTCGGTGTGTCTCTGTCTGTGTCTGTCTGTCTGTCTATGTGTTTGTATGTCTGTCTATCTGTCTGTGTGTCTGCCTGTCTGTGTGTCTGCCTGTCTGTGTGTCTGTCTGTGTGTCTGTCTATGTGTCTGTGTGTCTGTCTATCTGTCTGTCTGTGTGTCTGTCTATCTGTGTGTCTGTGTCTGTGTGCCCGTCTGTGTGTGTGTCTGTCTGGATGTGTGTCTGTGTGTCTGTCTGTCTATGTGTCTGTGTGTCTGTCTGTCTGTCTGTGTCTGTCTGTGTGTCTGTCTGTCTGTGTGTCTGTCTGAATGTGTGTCTGTGTCTGCCTGTGTGTCAGGAGAAGGAGGGGATCCAGTGGGAGGCACGAGAGGAGAGCTCAGAGGGTGAGGAGGAGAATGATAGAGGGATGAGGGATGATGGAGGGATGGAGGAGGAAGAGGAGGATGATCACCACATGGAGTACTGTCGAGTGTGTAAAGATGGAGGAGAGCTGCTGTGCTGTGACACCTGTCCATCATCTTATCACCTGCACTGTCTGAACCCCCCTCTACCGGACATCCCCAATGGAGAGTGGATCTGCCCCCGCTGCAGGGTGAGACGTGTGTGTGTGTGTGTGTGTGTGTGTGTGTGTGTGTGTGTGTGCGTGCGCGTGCCAGTGCTAGTGTGTTAGTCTCCCTCTGTCTGTCTGTCTGCCAGTGTATCTTATCTGTGTTCTAATGTGTGTTCCTCAGTGTCCTCCTCTGAAGGGAAAGGTCCAGAAAGTTCTCACATGGCGCTGGGGGAATGCTCCGCCTTCCATTCCAGTGCCCCGCCCACCGGATCTCCCAGCCCACGCCCCTGATCCACCTCCTCTGGTGGGTCGAAGGGAAAGGGAGTTCTTCGTAAAATGGTGCAACATGTCATACTGGCACTGCTCATGGGTACAGGAGCTACAGGTACACACACACACAAATAATACAACACACACACACACACAAATAATACAACACACACACACACACAAATAATACAACACACACACACAAATAATACAACACACACACACAAATAATACAACACACACACACAAATAATACAACACACACACACAAAAATACAAAACACACACACACACACACAAATAATACAACACCACACACAAATAAACAACACACACACACACACAAAAATACAACACACACACACAAATAATACAACACACACACCAAATAATACAACACACACACACAAATAATACAACACACACACACACACACACAAATAATACAACACACACACACAAATAATACAACACACACACACAAATAATACAACACACACACACAAATAATACAACACACACACACACAAATAATACAACACACACACACAAAAATAATACAACCCACACACACAAATAATACAACCACACACACAAATAATACAACCCCCCACACACACAAATAATAAAACCCCCACACACACACAAATAATAAAACCCCCACACACACACAAATAATAAAAACACACACACAAAATAATACAACACACACACACAAAAATACAACACACACACACAAAAAATACAACACACACACACAAATAATACAACACACACACACACAAATAATACAACACACACACACACAAATAATACAACACACACACACACAATAATACAACCCCACACACACAAATAATACAACCCCACACACACACAAATAATACAACACACACACACAAATAATACAACACACACCACACACACAAATATACAACACACACACACACACACACAATAATACAACACACACACACACACACAATAATACAACACACACACACACAAATAATACAACACACACACACACACACACAAATAATACAACACACACACACACACACAAATAATACAACACACACACACACAAATAATACAACACACACACACACACACAAATAGTACAACACACACAACACACACAAATAATACAACACACACACACAAATAATACAACACACACACACACAAATAATACAACACACACACACACAAATAATACAACACACACACACACAAATAATACAACACACACACACACAAATAATACAACACACACACACAAATAATACAAACCCCACACACACACAAATAATACAACACACACACACAAATAATACAACACACACACACACACACAAATAATACAACACACACACACACACACACAAATAATACAACACACACACACACAAATAATACAACACACACAAATAATACAACACACACACACAAATAATACAACACACACACACACACAAATAGTACAACACACACACACACACACAAATAATACAACACACACACACACAAATAATACAACACACACACACAAATAATACAAACCCCCACACACACAAATAATACAACACACACACACAAATAATACAACACACACACACACACAAATATACAACACACACACACACACACACAAATAATACAACACACACACACAAATAATACAACACACACACACAAATAATACAACACACACACACACAAAAATAGTACAACACACACACACACACACACACAAATAATACAACACACACACACACAAATAATACAACACACACACACAAATAATACAACACACACAAATAATACAACACACACACACAAAAAATACAACACACACACACACACAAATAGTACAACACACACACACACACACACAAATAATACAACACACACACACACAAATAATACAACACACACACACACAAATAATACAACACACACAAATAAACAACACACACACACAAATAATACAACACACACACACAAATAATACAAACCCCCACACACACAAATAATACAACACACACACACAAATAATACAACACACACACAAATAATAAAACCCACACACACACAAATAATACAACACACACACACACAAATAATACAACACACACACACACAAATAATACAACACACACACACACAAATAATACAACACACACACACACAAATAATACAACACACACACACAAATAATACAAACCCCCACACACACACAAATAATACAACACACACACACAAATAATACAACACACACACACACACACAAATAATACAACCACACACACACACACACAAATAATACAACACACACACACACAAATAATACAACACACACAAATAATACAACACACACACACAAATAATACAACACACACACACACACAAATAGTACAACACACACACACACACACAAATAATACAACACACACACACACAAATAATACAACACACACACACAAATAATACAAACCCCACACACACAAATAATACAACACACACACACAAATAATACAACACACACACACACACAAATAGTACAACACACACCACACACACACAAATAATACAACACACACACACAAATAATACAACACACACACACAAATAATACAACACACACACACACACAAATAGTCAACACACACACACACACACACACAAATAATACAACACACACACACACAAATAATACAACACACACACACAAATAATACAACACACAAATAATACAACACACACACACAAATAATACAACACACACACACACAAAAAAATACAACACCCACACACACACAAAATAATACAACACACACACACACAAATAATACAACACACACACACACAAATAATACAACACACACAAATAATACAACACACACACACAAATAATACAACACACACACACAAATAATAAAAACCCCCCACACACACAAATAATACAACACACACACACAAATAATACAACACACACACAAATAATACAACACACATACACACAAATAATACAACACACACACACACAAATAATACAACACACACACACACAAATAATAAAAACACACACACACAAATAATACAACACACACACACAAATAATACAACACACACACACAAATAATACAAACCCCCACACACACAAATAATACAAACCCCCACACACACAAATAATACAACACACACACACACACAAATAATACAACACACACACAACACAAATAATACAACACACACACACAAATAATACAACACACACACACAAATAATACAACACACACACAAAAATAATACAAACACACACACAAATAATACAACACACACACACACAAATAATACAACACACACACACACAAATAATACAACACACACACACACAAATAATACAACACACACACACAAAATAATACAACACACACACACACAAATAATACAACACACACACACAAATAATAAAAACCCCCACACACACAAATAATAAAAACCCCCACACACACACAAATAATAAAAACCCCCCACACACACACAAATAAAAAAACCCCCCACACACACACAAATAATACAACACACACACACAAATAATACAACACACACACACACACAAATAATACAACACACACACCACAAATAATACAACACACACAAAAATAATACAACACACACACACACAAATAATACAACACACACACACAAATAATACAACACACACACACACACAAAAAATACAACACACACACAAAAATAATACAACACACACACACAAATAATACAACACACACACACAAATAATACAACACACACACACAAATAATAAAACCCCCCACACACACAAATAATAAAAACCCCCACACACACAAATAATAAAAACCCCCCACACACACAAATAATACAACACACACACACACACAAATAATACAACACACACACACAAATAATACAACACACACACACAAATAATACAACACACACACACAAATAATACAAACACACACACACAAATAATACAACACACACACACAAATAATACAACACACACACACACAAATAATACAACACACACACACACAAATAATACAACACCACACACACAAATAATACAACACACACACACACAAATAATACAACACACACACACAAATAATAAAAACCCCCACACACACACAAATAATACAACACACACACACAAATAATACAACACACACACACACACAAAATAATACAACACACACACCACACACAAAATAATACAACACACACACACAAAATAATACAACACACACAAATAATACAACACACACACACAAATAATACAACACACACACACACAAAATAGTACAACACACACACACACACAAAATAATACAACACACACACACACAAATAATACAACACACACACACAAATAATAAAAACCCCCCACACACACACAAATAATACAACACACACACACAAATAATACAACACACACACACACACAAATATACAACCCACACACACACACACAAATAATACAACACACACACACAAATAATACAACACACACACACAAATAATACAACACACACACACACACAAAAAACAACACACCACACACACACACAAATAATACAACACACACACACACAAATAATACAACACACACACACAAATAATACAACACACACAAATAATACAACACACACACACAAATAATACAACACACACACACACACAAATATACAACACACACACACACACACAAAATAATACAACACACACACACACAAATAATACAACACACACACACACAAATAATACAACACACACAAATAATACAACACACACACACAAATAATACAACACACACACACAAATAATACAAACCCCCACACACACAAATAATACAACCCACACACACAAATAATACAACACACACACAAATAATACAACACACACACACAAATAATACAACACCACACACACAAATAATAAAAACCCCCACACACACAAATAATACAACACACACACACACAAAATAATACAACACACACACACAAATAATACAACACACACACAAATAAATAATACAACACACACAAATAATAAAAACCCCCACACACACAAATAATAAAAACCCCCACACACACAAATAATACAACACACACACACACAAATAATACAACACACACACACACAAAATAATACAACACACACACAAAAAATAAACAACACACACAAATAATACAACACACACGCACAAATAATACAACACACACACACAAATAATACAACACACACACACAAAAATAATACAACACACACACACAAATAATACAACACACACACACAAATAATACAACACACACACAAAATAATACAAACCCCACACACACAAATAATACAACACACAAAAATAATACAACACACACAGACAAATAATAAAAACACACACACACAAATAATACAACACACACACACAAATAATACAACACACACACAAATAATACAACACACCCCCGCAAATAATACAACACACACACAAAATAATAAAACCCCACACACACACAAATAATACAACCCCCACACACACACAAATAATAAAAACCCCCACACACACAAATAATACAACACACACACACAAATAATAAAAACCCCCACACACACAAATAATAAAACCCCACACACACACAAATAATACAACACACACACACAAAATAATAAAAACCCCCACACACACAAATAATACAACCCACACACACACAAAATAATACAACACACACACACACAAATAATACAAACCCACACACACAAATAATACAACCCACACACACACAAATAATACAACACACACACACACAAATAATACAACACACACACAAATAATACAACACACACACAAAAATAATACAACACACAAAAATAATACAACACACAACACACAAATAATAAAACCCCACACAAAAATAATACAACACACACAAAATAATACAACACACACAAATAATACAACACACACGCAAATAATACAACACACACGCAAATAATACAACACACGCAAATAATACAACACACGCAAATAATACAACACACACATAATACAACACGCAAATAATACAACACACAAATAATACAACACACAAATAATACAACACACAAATAATACAACACACGCAAATAATACAACACGCAAATAATACAACACACACAAATAATACAACACACACATAATACAACACACAAATAATACAACACACACAAATAATACAACACACACAAATAATACAACACACACGCAAATAATACAACACACACGCAAATAATACAACACGCAAATAATACAACACACACATAATACAACACACACAAATAATACAACACACACGCAAATAATACAACACACACGCAAATAATACAACACACAAATAATACAACACACACAAATAATACAACACACACAAATAATACAACACACGCAAATAATACAACACACATGCACAAATAATACAACACACACAAATAATACAACACACGCACAAATAATACAACACACATAATACAACACACACAAATAATACAACACACACACACAAATAATACAACACACGCACAAATAATACAACACGCACACACAAATAATACAACACACACACACACAAATAATACAACACAAACACAAATAATACAACACACACAATACAACACAACACACAAATAATACAACACACACACAATACAACACACACACACACAAATAATACAACACGCGCACACACACACACACATAATACAATACACACACATAAATAATACAACACACACACACACACAATACAACACATGCACACACACAATACAACATAACACACACACACACACAATACAACACATGCACACACACAATACAACATAACACACACATACACACAATACAACACACATACACGTAATAATACAACACACACACACAAATAATACAACACACAAATAATACAACACAGACACACACACACAATACAACACACACACACACAAATAATACAACACACACACAATATAACACACGCACACAAATAATACAACACAGACATACAAATAATACAACACACACAATACAACACACACACATAATACAACACACACACATAATACAACACACACACACAAATAATACAACACACACACACAAATAATACAACACACACACATAATAAAACACACGCATACACACACATAATACAACACACACACACACACACACACACACACACACACCAGAACACAGCTGTCTATCCAGTTGGAGCTGATCTCTCTTCCTCCATCTCTCTCTCCCTTCATCTCTCTCTCTCTCTCTCTCTCTCCATCTCTCTCTCTCTCTCTCTCTCTCTCTGTCCTCTCTCTCTCCCTCTCTGTCTCTCTCTCTCTCTCTCTCTCTCTCTCTCTCTTTTCCTCCATAATCTCTCTCTCTCTCTCTCTCTCTCAGTTGGAGCTGAACTGTCAGGTGATGTTCCGGAACTTTCAGCGTAAGACAGATATGGAGGAGCCCCCGAGTGTAGACCAGTCTGAGTGTGATGATAATAAGAGCATGAGGAGGAAGAGTAAAGACCCGCTGTACGCTCGCATGGACGACCAGTTCGGACGCTACGGAGTGAAAATGGAGTGGCTACTCATCCAGCGCATCCTCAACCACAGGTACATAATCAACATACTGAGGGTGTGGCTGTGGGTAAGTGGGTGTGTCTGTGGTGTTTTATATCTTTAACCTGTAGTTTAAGAGGAGATGACCAGTAGAAAGACGTCTAGGGGCATTTTACTAAAAAGTGGGCGGAGCTATTGTTTACTTCTTAGGATAACTTTCTATATCCTCTTTTTAACTTTTTTAGACTTTTTTTTAACTTTGAACAATTTTAATCACGTGTCTGCTCCGTCCTCTTCCTCTGTTCCTCCCTCAACTCCTCCCACCCTGTCTCCCTCCATCTCTCACTCTCCTCTCTCTTTCTGCGCATGCGCGGGTGTGAATGAGCGAGTGGAGCGTCGCGAGCGAGTTTGCGAGCGATTTCTCGAAACTTTGTCTTTGTGGGCAAATAGTTTCATTTAGTCTTTTTGTTTGTTTGTGTGATTTGAGTGGTTTGTTGGGTGTTGATTTTGTCTGTGTTAGTGTGCGTGCGTGTGTGTTTTCACGCGTGTGTAGTGTGTTTCTCGGTAAGGAGTGAGCCGGTATTTCGGCACACTTTGCGCCGGAAGCATGGCGAAGGTGGACGATAGCGTGTACGAGTCTCTCACACACAGCATGGTGTGAGCATTGCGTGCAATGCTAGCGTGGAGGAGTGTGTGTTAGCGGTCGGCAAGTTAGTCGGGTACAGCAACATTTTAGCGGCTTCCTAAATGAACAGTGCGATCGTGCTTTTTCTGAACTCTGTGAACAAAGTGAACGAAGTCGTAAAGCAGAAAGTGGTAATCAACGACTCACTTGTAACTGTGCTTCCTCTCAGTACTCCATCAAAGAAAACTGGTTTCCCCTATAAGGAAGATCCATAATGGCAGTAAAGCACCTGAGTTAAGAAACTCAAAGATAGTTTCTTTTTTTGGAGACTGGTGTACATGGTGTTGAACAATGGTGTGGAAGAGCTAGACCTGGCTATGAAATTTGGTGTAGATGGCTTTGATTACACGGTTTTTGTGAGTACTGATTCTGGCATGAAATGTTTTAATTGTGGTGAAACAGGACATTTGGTTCGTGCATGTCCAGAGAAGTTGAAAATGGACGGGGCGACAGACAGGCAGGCTGAGCAGACTAGGACAAAAGTTTGCAGTGGTGATACTGAGGGAGATGGGCCCTCTGTATCGGTTTTTCCAGCAGCCGGGTCTGTTCCAGCTGACCCTCCTGCAGCTAAGCCCATAGCTGCTGCCACCTCCATGCTGGATCCCGTCGTGACCGTTCCCCCTGCGGTTGAGACCGGGCTCAGCGGGGGCAACCCTGGTGCTACTGTGGCGAAACCCACGGGAGACAAAGCAGAAACATCTGATCCTGCGAAAAGTGATAAAGAGATGAGCGAACCGACATCCGAGCCCCCCGTTCAGATAAGCCAGGTGGAGGAACTGGAGAGCAGTCTTGATGTTGACTTCAAAGATAATGGAGATTCAGATGCTGAGATGGAAGCAGAACCTGTTTTTACAGGCCCCACTAAGCGCAAGAAGAAATCGAGAAGTAAGAGCAATAAACAGGCCAAAAAACACGAGTCAAGATGTGGAAGAGAGTGATGGAGGCTCCACAGACTCAAGCTGGTCACAGTGCTCGCAATCGGACGAAAGGGAAATTGTCCACACAGCAGCAGAAATTTCAGCGTTCTTGAAAAACGCCAAGGGCAAGAGGTCAGTGAATATTGAAGATTATTTCCCCGACACTGAACAGTTCACTCACGATGTTTAAAAAGTTAATGCAGTGTGGCGTGTTTGAAAAAAACTAAATTTATCGTCTGAAGGCCATAGTGGCCAAACTTAAAAAGAACAATGAAGGTTCTTTGTAAACTGCTTAGCTCCGTAACTGCACTATGTGGGTGATATTTTATTTTTTAACAATGAGTGCCATCACTGCCGTAACCCTCAACATTAATGGTGCCAGGGATCACAGAAAGAGGGCTATAGTGTACGAGCTGGTGAGACACAAGCGTGCAGATGTTGTTTTCCTGCAGGAAACACAGAGAGATCCCGGAAACTCCTCGGACCGGGCGAACGAGTGGAAGGGACTTGTGTTTTTAAGTCGTAACACCTCTCTTAGCGGCGGTGTTGCTGTTTTATTCTCACAGTCTTTTATTCCACAGTCTTGTGATATTGAGGAAGTTTTAAAAGGCAGGTTTTTAAAAGTGCGTGTGTTTTATGAGAATGAGGTGTTTGTTTTTATCTGTGTGTACGCTCCCACCCTCAGTGTGGAGAGAATGGTGTTCTTAAACATTTTAAGCACTGTCGTTGGTTCCTGTAGTCCGAGTGAAGTTTTAATCGCTGGTGGAGATTTTAACCACACTGCAGACGTTTTAGATAGGAACCATTTAGAACCTCATGCTGTCTCTCGCAAACGCCTGCGTGAGTTAATAGCAACACATGATCTGAGTGATGTGTGAGGAATTTCCATGAAACAGAGAGACAATACACCTGGTCCCATTGTAAGGAGAACCTCCTCTCACTAGCACGGCTTGATCGGTTTTATAGTTTTAAACATCAGCTGAATATTTTTAGGCCCTGTGTTATTTATCCTGTGGGTTTTTCAGATCATTTTATGGTACAGTGCACTTTTAAGAGCGATGTAAAGCCACATAGCACATACTGGCATTTTAATGCAGCACTTTTAGACGATGTTAATTTTAGGGAGAGTTTTTTTTTTTTTTGGGAAAAAAAAATATTTTTAGGCTTCAGAGGCCAGCTTTTACATCAGTGCAAGATTGGTGGGATGTGGCAAAAGTGCACATTCAAATGTTTTGTCAATGGCACACTCACAATGTGACTAAGGACATCACCAGATCACTTGGAGCTCTAGAGATTGAGGTAGTGGAACTCCAGGGTTTGGTGGAGTCCACAGGAAATCGAGGCCATATTGAGGCTCTCAAAAAGAGAAAAACATGTGTTGGATGAGTTGTTGGACACAACAGTGCAGGGGGCGCTGGTCCGCTCGCGCTTTAGAAGCGCAACAGAGATGGACGCTCCTTCCAAGTTCTTCTTTAGTTTTGATAAAAAGAATGGACAGAAAAGTTTTATACATGCTTTGCGAACAGATTCAGGGGAGCTTGTGACTGATCCTGCTGAAATTCGCAAGCAGACAGTCAGCTTTTGCTCAAAGCTATACAGAAGTGAGCTCACAGCTGTGCAAGAGGTAGAGGAAGATTTTGTCAGGAATCTTCCTAAAATAACCGAGGAGTCAGCTAGTGAACTGGACAGGGACCTGACCCTCGAGGAGTTGGAGGTTGCACTCAATGGCATGCAAAATGGGCGATCACCTGGCATAAATGGGCTTCCGGTTGAGTTTTTCAAGGCTTTCTGGTCAGTGATGGGGCAGGACTTGCTGGAAGTGCTGAGGGCGAGCATAAGTGAATGCAGACTGCCTCTGAGTAGCCGCAGAGCAGTCCTGACCCTACTCCCAAAAAAAGGTGATCGGACTCACCTCAGGAACCGGCGCCCTGTCTCCTTACTCTGCACAGACTGCAAGGTGCTCTCAAAAGCATTAGTAACAAGACTGGGGAAGGTAATGGAGCAAGTCATCCACTTTGACCAGACTTACTGTGTGCCTGGCAGGTCAATCCATGACAATGTGCACTTAATTCGTGACATTTTGGACGTCTCTAGACTGTTGGGTTTGGAGACTGGTCTTATTTTCATGGACCAGGAAAAGGTTGTCGACCGGGTTGTACACCAGTATTTGTGGAGGGCGTTAGAGACTTTTGGGTTCAACTCCGGGTTCAGGGCCATGATCCAGGTGCTGTATAGTGATATTGAGAGTGTACTGAAAGTTAACGGTGGTTTATGTGTACCTTTTAAAGTGTAAAGGGGTCTTGGGCAGGGCCGCTCTCTGTCTGGCATGCTATATGCCCTGGCCATAGAACCATTACTCTGACAGATAAGAAGAAAGATTACTGGTCTGTCAATACTGGGTTGCAATACCCCATACTGTGTATCAGCCTATGCAGATGATGTTGTTGTGATGGTGAATTAACAGAGAGACGTTGATATTTTAACTGACATCATAGGAAAGTTTAATGTGATATCATCTGCAAAAGTAAACTGGAACAAAAGTGAAGCCATTTTAGTCGGGGACTGGAAAGGTGGGGAACCATGTCTCTCAGATCATTTAACATGGAAAACAGGTGATTTTAAATATTTGGGAGTGTACCTGGGAGACAGTAGCTATGTTAAGAAAAATTGGGAAGGCATAGGCGAAACGATAAAAGGACGTCTAAATAAATGGAAATGGCTTGTCTCAAAGATGCCATATAAGGGAAGAACTTTGGTTGTTAATAATCTAGTTGCTGCAATGTCATGGCACAGACTGGCCTGTATTGACCCCCCTCCGAAACTTCTAGCAGACCTGCAGGCCATGATGGTGGACTTCTTCTGGGACAAGCTACACTGGTTACCGCAAAGTATCCTATACCTACCCAAGGAAGAGAGTGGACAAGGACTTATCCCCTTATCCAGCAGGACTGTAGCGTTTTGTCTGTGTTTTGTGCAGAAGCACCTCACTGGCCCAGAGAACCTCTCATGGAGAGCAGCTGCTAATGGAATACTACACACAGTGGGAGGATGGGGCCTGGACAGGTCACTGTTTTTAATGGACACTAAACAACTAAACCTAGCTGGATTACCTGCTTTTTATCAAGGGATTTTTAAAGTTTTTAACCATTTCAGAATGCAGAGGGAGGACTGTTCATCACTTTGCTGGCTTCTCGACGAAACTCTCATCCATGAACCTGTCATCTATGAAGCTCTCATCCATGAAGCTCTCATCCATGAAGCTCTCATCCATGAAGCTCTCATCCATGAAGCTCTCATCCATGAAACTCTCATCCATGAAGCTCTCATCCATGAAACTCTCATCCATGAACCTCTCATCCATGAAGCTCTCATCCATGAACCTGTCATCCATGAAGCTCTCATCCATGAAGCTCTCATCCATGAAGCTCTCATCCATGAACCTGTCATCCATGAACCTGTCATCCATGAACCTGTCATCCATGAAGCTCTCATCCATGAAGCTCTCATCCATGAAGCTCTCATCCATGGCGCTCGGCTGGATTTCACGAGCAGGATTTCTCCAGCTTTAACAAGAGCATTGATCTCCTCAAGGACTGTGACACTGCGGCAGCTGGTGGAACTGTCAGGACCGGACTTTGCCCGCTCAAACGATGTAGCAGCACGGATAGGGGTGAAGTCTGTACGTGTGGTTGCACAGCTTTTACAGGGGTGGAGGTCTGCACTCACATCAGAGGAGCGCCTACAGCTCAGGAACTACTGTGCCGGGGTGGTCAGTCCTGTGGAGCCCAGTCCAGTTCTTGTTCTGGTACCCAATCTGTCAGAGGTCTCGAGTCCCCTTGAGGGAGATGGGGAAAGAACTGCTATGGGGTTTAACACAGCCTCTGGTAAGAGTCTCTACAAACTGTGTGTCAAAGTCTATAACGAGATGGTTAGATGGGACGGTGGACACGCCCTGGAGCAGTATCCTTGGGCTGAATAATGAGTTAAAGCCAGAGTGGTGAACATTGTACAAACCACCGTTAATTAAAAGAACAGGTGACCTGCAGTGGACAATACTGCATGGCATTGTCTCTGTAAACGCTTTTGTCTGCATTTTAAACCCAGAGGTCACACACGAGTGTCCTTTTTGTTTGCAGAGAGAAACGGTGTTTCATGCTTTTATGAACTGTTTTAGGCTTCGTCCACTTTTTAGAGTTTTAGCGAGTGTTTTTGAGTGCTTTAACGTGGTTTTTACCCCACAGGTTTTTATCCTTGGTTTTAAATACACAGTGACACAGAACACACAACATGATGTAACGGTCATTTTTCAGAGACTGGGAAAAACAAGGATCTTTGTGGGTTTAAATTTTTATAAAAGTGAATGACCTTGAACAGATGATGTGGGGTTATGGGGGAGCTGTGTGCACTGTTTTAAATGATCAACTGTTGTTTGCAGCAGAGTTCAAATGAACTTCCTGTGTTTTTTAAATGTTTATTTATGTATTTATGTTTATGAACTATGAATCTTTATTATTAACTTTATGAATCTATTTTATTTATTTATTTGTTTACTTATTTATCTATTTTTTTTCACTTTCCCACATGAATGTGTAAAAAGCTGCTAAAGTGAACAAATAATTAGTTTAAATAAACGACCCTCAAAAGTCAGTCTCTCTCTCTCTCTCTCTCTCTCTCTCTCTATCTCACTCACACACTCTATCTTTTCTCTCTCTCTCTCTCTCTCTCCATCTCTCTCTCTCTCTCCTCTCTCTCTCTCTCTCTCTCTCTCTCTCTCCTATCTCTGTCTCTCTCTGACTCTGTCTCTCTCTCTCTCTCTCCCTCTCTCTATCTCTGTCTCTCTCTCACTCCCTCCATCTCTCACTCTCCCCCATCTCTCTCTCTCTCCCTATCTCTCCTATCTCTCTCTCTTCTATCTCTGTCTCTCTCTCACTCCCTCCATCTCTCACTCTCCCTCCATCTCTCTCTCTCCCTCCATCTCTCTCTCTCTCACACACTCTTTCCTTCTATCTGTGTCTCTCTCTCCTTCTATCTCTGTCTCTCTCTCACTCTGTCTCTCTCTCACTCTGTCTCACACTCGCTCTCTATCTCTGTCTCTCTCTCCCTCCATCTCTTTCTCTCTCTCTCTCACTCCCTCCATCTCTCTCTCTCTCTGTCTCTCTGTCTCTCTCACTCCCTCCATCTCTCTCACTCTCCCTCCATCTCTCACACTCTCTCTATCTCTCTCTCTCACTCCCTCCATCTCTCTCTCTGTCTCTCTCTCCTTCTATCTCTTTCTCTCTCTTACTCCCTCCATCTCTCTCTCTCTCTCTCTCTCTCTCTCTCTCTGTGTCTCTGTCTCTGTCTCTCTCTCTCTCTCTCTCAGTGTGGATAAGAAGAGTAATGTTCATTATCTGATAAAATGGAGAGATCTGCCTTATGATCAGTCATCATGGGAGAGTGAGGACATGGACATCCCTGATTATGACACATATAAACAGCACTATTGGAACCACAGGTACACACACACACACACACACACACATAGAATACATCTGACATGACTAATATGAGACAGTTGGGGTTCCTGTAGGGGCAGGGTTCATGCAGGGCGGGATTCGTTCAGGGCGGGGTTCCTGTAGGTTTGGGTTCGTACAGGGCAGGATTGTTCAGGGCGGGGTTCGTGCAGAGTGGGGTCCATGCAGGGCGGGGTTCTTGTAGGTTTGGGTTCGTACAGGGCGGGGTTCGTGCAAGGTGCGTTCATGCAGGGCGGGATTTATGCATCCTGTACGGCGGGGTTTGTGCAGGGTGGGGTTCCTGTAGGGTGGGGTTGTGCAGGGCAGGATTTGTGCAGGGCGGGGTTCCTGTAGGTGGGGTTATTGCAGGTCGGGTTTGTGCAAGGCTGGGTTCCTGCAGGGCGGGGCTGCAACAGCACTGAGACAGAAGGTAAACTAGGTGGAAACATCCACACATACATTTATTATGAAGACATTGATCAAATTCGCTCTCTCTTCTTTGTTTGTCTCAGAGAGATGATGATTGGCGATGAAGGTCGTCCAGGATTTAAGCTGAAGAAGGTGAAAGTGCGAAGGATAGAAAAGCCTCCTGTAAACCCTGTGGTGGATGTAAGACACACACACACACACACACACATACATACACACAAAGGTAAAAAAAATAAATAAAAACTCTGTCTGTCTATAGCCGACAGTGAAGTTTGACAGACAACCGGAGTATCTGGATGTGACAGGGGGGACGTTACACTCCTATCAGTGGAGGGACTGAATTGGCTGCGGTTCTCCTGGTCTCAGGGCACAGACACCATCCTTGCTGATGAGATGGGTCTCGGCAAAACAGTACAGACCGCCGTCTTCCTCTACTCACTCTTCAAAGAGGTGTGTACTAAACTGTTCCAGAATTCCTGTCATTACACCAGGATGTATAACATTTGCACTGTAATGTGTGTCACATCTACAATAACACTTATTTATGTTTGTAACAATTATACTGTCATGCATCTACACTGTAACATCTACACTGTGGATTAACAACATCTACACTATCACATCTACACACACATCTACACTATAACATCTACACTATAACATCTACACTGTGACATCAAACACTGTAACATCTAAAACTATAACATCTAAAACGTAACATCTACACTGTAACATCTACAGTTCACTTTCTACACGAACATCTACCTGTGACATCTACCTGGTCACATCTACACTGAACGTCTACACTATACTCTACACTTAAGATCTACACTAAACTCTACATGAACATCTCCTGTCATCTACACTATAACATCTCACTGTAATTCTGTAACATCTACAATAACACTACATGTAACATCTACACTGTAACATCTACACTATAACATCTACACTGTACATCTACACTGTAACATCTACACTATAACATCTACACTGAACATCTACACTGTCACATCTACACTGTACATCTACACTGTAACATCTACACTATAACATCTACACTATAACATCTACACTATAACATCTACACTGTAACATCTACACTTAACATCTACACTGTAACATCTACACTGTGACATCTACACTGTACATCTACACTATAACATCTACACTATAACATCTACACTATAACATCTACACTTAACATCTACACTGTAACATCTACACTTAACATCTACACTGTAACATCTACACTGTACATCTACACTGTAACATCTACACTATAACATCTACACTATAACATCTACACTGTACATCTACACTGTAACATCTACACTGTAACATCTACACTATAACATCTACACTTAACATCTACACTTAACATCTACACTGTAACATCTACACTTAACATCTACACTGTACATCTACACTATAACATCTACACTATAACATCTACACTTAACATCTACACTATAACATCTACACTATAACATCTACATTGTAACATCTACACTGTCACATCTACACTGTCACATCTACACTATAACATCTACACTGTAACATCTACACTATAACATCTACACTATAACATCTACACTGTAACATCTACACTGTAACATCTACACTATAACATCTACACTGTAACATCTACACTATAACATCTACACTATAACATCTACACTGTAACATCTACACTATGACATCTACACTATAACATCTACACTGTAACATCTACACTGTAACATCTACACTATAACATCTACACTGTAACATCTACACTGTAACATCTACACTATAACATCTACACTATAACATCTACACTGTAACATCTACACTGTAACATCTACACTGTAACATCTACACTATAACATCTACACTATAACATCTACACTATAACATCTACACTGTAACATCTACACTGTAACATCTACACTGTAACATCTACACTATAACATCTACACTGTAACATCTACACTATAACATCTACACTATAACATCTACACTGTAACATCTACACTATAACATCTACACTGTAACATCTACACTGTAACATCTACACTATAACATCTACACTGTAACATCTACACTATAACATCTACACTATAACATCTACACTGTGACATCTACACTATGACATCTACACTATAACATCTACACTGTAACATCTACACTGTAACATCTACACTGTGACATCTACACTGTGACATCTACACTGTGACATCTACACTGTGACATCTACACTGTGACATCTACACTGTAACATCTACACTGTAACATCTACACTGTAACATCTACACTGTAACATCTACACTATAACATCTACACTGTAACATCTACACTATAACATCTACACTATAACATCTACACTATAACATCTACACTGTGACATCTACACTATGACATCTACACTATAACATCTACACTGTAACATCTACACTATAACATCTACACTATAACATCTACACTGTAACATCTACACTATAACATCTACACTATAACATCTACACTGTAACATCTACACTGTAACATCTACACTATAACATCTACACTGTAACATCTACACTATAACATCTACACTGTAACATCTACACTGTAACATCTACACTATAACATCTACACTGTAACATCTACACTATAACATCTACACTATAACATCTACACTATAACATCTACACTGTAACATCTACACTATAACATCTACACTGTAACATCTACACTATAACATCTACACTGTAACATCTACACTATAACATCTACACTGTAACATCTACACTATAACATCTACACTGTAACATCTACACTGTAACATCTACACTGTGACATCTACACTGTGACATCTACACTGTGACATCTACACTGTGACATCTACACTGTAACATCTACACTGTAACATCTACACTGTAACATCTACACTATAACATCTACACTGTAACATCTACACTATAACATCTACACTGTAACATCTACACTGTAACATCTACACTGTAACATCTACACTATAACATCTACACTGTAACATCTACACTATAACATCTACACTATAACATCTACACTATAACATCTACACTGTAACATCTACACTATAACATCTACACTGTAACATCTACACTATAACATCTACACTGTAACATCTACACTATAACATCTACACTGTAACATCTACACTATAACATCTACACTGTAACATCTACACTGTAACATCTACACTGTGACATCTACACTGTGACATCTACACTGTGACATCTACACTGTAACATCTACACTGTAACATCTACACTATAACATCTACACTGTAACATCTACACTATAACATCTACACTGTAACATCTACACTGTAACATCTACACTGTGACATCTACACTGTGACATCTACACTGTGACATCTACACTGTAACATCTACACTGTAACATCTACACTATAACATCTACACTGTAACATCTACACTATAACATCTACACTGTAACATCTACACTGTAACATCTACACTGTAACATCTACACTATAACATCTACACTGTAACATCTACACTGTAACATCTACACTATAACATCTACACTGTAACATCTACACTATAACATCTACACTGTAACATCTACACTATAACATCTACACTGTAACATCTACACTATAACATCTACACTGTAACATCTACACTGTAACATCTACACTGTGACATCTACACTGTGACATCTACACTGTGACATCTACACTGTAACATCTACACTGTAACATCTACACTATAACATCTACACTGTAACATCTACACTATAACATCTACACTGTAACATCTACACTGTAACATCTACACTGTAACATCTACACTATAACATCTACACTGTAACATCTACACTGTAACATCTACACTATAACATCTACACTATAACATCTACACTGTAACATCTACACTGTAACATCTACACTGTAACATCTACACTGTAACATCTACACTATAACATCTACACTGTAACATCTACACTATAACATCTACACTGTAACATCTACACTATAACATCTACACTGTAACATCTACACTATAACATCTACACTGTAACATCTACACTATAACATCTACACTATAACATCTACACTATAACATCTACACTGTAACATCTACACTATAACATCTACACTATAACATCTACACTATAACATCTACACTATAACATTAACAGTATGATATGTAACATCTACATTTTAACAGTGTAATCTTTCTAGTTACAAATTGCAAAGTGTTGTGTGTCTGTGTGTCTGTGTGTGTGTATGTGTGTGTTTGTGTTTGTAGGGTCATTCTAAAGGCCCATTCCTGGTGAGCGCTCCTTTGTCCACCATCATTAACTGGGAGCGGGAGTTTGAGATGTGGGCTCCAGACATGTATGTGGTAACATATGTGGGGGATAAAGACAGCCGAGCTGTGATCCGTGAAAATGAGTTCAGCTTCGAGAATCACGCCATCCGTGGAGGAAAGAAAGCCTCTAAGATGAAGGTGACTATTTCATCACTCAGCCTCGTGGAGGTGTTCAGGGTTTCAAATGTGTTGGTGTCTCACATTAGAGACAGAGAGAAAAAGATTTAATCACACAAAAACCACACCAGCATCAGCCTCAGGTAGGAGGGATGACCTCGCCTCTGACCAGAGAAAACATCGCTGGAGGTCAAGGCCGTGTGAAATTGTGTAGAGAGAGTAGACTCGAGTGTTGTTTACAGTGTTGTTTATTGTGGTTTACAGTGTTATTAGTGTTTACACTATTATTAGTGTCTAGTGTTGTTTATTGTTGTTTATAGTGTTATCAGTGTTGTTTGTTTAGTGTTGTTTACAGTGTTTGTTGTTTGTTTACAATGTTCTTAAGTTTTGTTTACAGTGTTATTTTGTGTTGTTTACGGTGTTGTTTACAGTGTTATTTTATGTTGTTTGTTTAGTGTTGTTTACAGTGTTATTAGTGTTGTTTACAGTGTTATTAGTTTTGTTTACAATGTTCTTTACAGTGTTGTTTAGTGTATTTTACGGTGTTGTTTACAGTGTTTAGTGTTGTTTACAGTGTTTGTTGTTTGTTTACAGGGTTGTTTGTTTACAGTTTTATTTAGTGTTGTTTACAGTTGGTTATTGTTGTTTACAGTGTTATTGTTGTTTACAGTCTTGTTTAGTGTTGTTTACAGTGTTTTTTATTGTTTGTTTATAGTGTTTTTAGTGTTGTTTACAGTGTTTGTTGTTTGTTTACAGAAGGAGGCAGCAGTAAAGTTCCATGTGTTATTGACATCATACGAGTTGATCACGATTGACCAGGCCGTGTTGGGATCTATAGACTGGGCATGTCTCGTAGTGGACGAAGCTCACCGCCTAAAGAACAACCAGTCCAAGGTCTGGGAACATACACACACACACACACACACACACACACACACACACTATGCACACATGCTTAGTACAACAAAAACCCACCATACATAACAACTAAACAGTAACAATCTCTTTCTCTCATTCTCTCTTTCACTCTTTCACTCTCTGTCTGTCTCCATCTCTCTCTCTCTCTCTCTCTTTCTCTCTCTCTCTCTCTGTCTGTCTCTCTCAGTTCTTCCGGGTGTTGAATAATTATCCTCTGCAGCACAAACTGTTGTTAACGGGAACTCCACTACAGAACAACCTGGAGGAACTGTTCCACCTGCTCAACTTCCTCACTCCTGAGAGGTTCAAGTATGTGTGTGTGTGTGTGTGTGTGCGCGTGTGAAAGAGAGAGAATGTATTGTGATGTATTGAGTTCCAGTCTCTCACCACACTATTGTACTGTGCTCATCTGTACTGGGAAGGGCTACACCTGCAGGTAAGTTTCCGTTGCCACGGTAACCAAAGAAAAAAAAGGCTGTCTATGACCGTGCGTCCAGATTCAGCTGAGTAAATTGGTGTGCATAAGGGTGAAGTTAAAGTTGCATTTGATCAGCCAGTCACAAATGTCGTAATGTAACATGACCTTTAGCCTCCTGTGATGTCACACAGTCAGGTTTGTGATTGGCTGATCAGATCTGAATTAAGGGCTGTGTCTTAAACCGCTGCAGTGAGTCGCTGTAGCTACATGTGGTGCACACTGTGGAGTTTAGTATGATAAACATTCTGAACATTTTCACAGTAACTGATGGAGAGTGTGTGTGTGTGTGTGTGTGTGTGTGTGTGTGTGTGTGTGTGTGTGTGTTGCAGTAATCTGGAAGGATTTCTGGAGGAGTTTGCGGACATAGCTAAAGAGGATCAGATAAAGAAACTGCATGACATGTTGGGACCTCACATGCTGCGGCGTCTCAAAGCCGATGTCTTCAAACACATGCCTTCTAAAACCGAGCTGATTGTCCGAGTTGAGCTCAGTACCATGCAGAAGTGAGACACACATACACACACACACTGAAAAGTGTTTCTATGATGTGTACTGTTTAGTGCTCTTATTTTTTTTAATGTAACCAGTTGTGTGTGTGTGCACAGGAAGTACTACAAGTACATCCTCACACGTAACTTTGAGGCTCTGAACACACGCGGTGGAGGGAACCAGGTGTCTCTCCTGAACGTGGTCATGGATCTGAAAAAGTGCTGTAATCACCCCTACCTCTTCCCCACAGCCGCTATTGTAAGCTTCCCCCAGTCTCTCTTCCCATAGGACTGTACCATTACACCCCTGTGTGGGGAGGCGTCTCTGCATTTTAGTCTTTATAAAGAGTATAATGATGTTCAAGTGTCTGATCTAACGCTGGGTTTCTGTTGGCTGGGGATGACAGGAAGCCCCTAAAATGCCTAATGGGATGTATGAAGGTGGATCTCTCACAAAGGCTTCAGGGAAATTGATGTTGCTGTGTAAGATGTTGAGGAAGCTGAAGGAGGGAGGACACAGAGTGCTCATCTTCTCACAGGTACACACACACACACTTTCCCATAACACTTTATACACTCTTTGTTCACATAAACACAACCTGTGGTCTATGCAGATGACGAAAATGTTGGACCTGCTGGAGGATTTCCTGGAGAACGACGGATATAAATATGAACGGATCGATGGAGGAGTGACCGGGGTGATGAGACAGGAGGCCATCGACAGGTTCAATGGTGAGACAGGCAAAAAAAACACACACATACACACACAGGCAAGCTGAATTTTGGTTTCATGTGGTAGATTGTGTACCTTCCTGCACTTTTAAATAATAAACAATATATTTATGGTGTTTTTTTCCTCAGCTCCTGGAGCTCCTCAGTTTGTGTTTCTGCTCTCTACACGAGCAGGAGGTTTAGGCATCAACCTGGCAACTGCAGACACCGTCATCATCTACGACTCAGACTGGAACCCACACAATGACATTCAGGTATCATGGACAGGACACAGCACACACACACACACATACACACACTGTTCTCATGATCTTTAATTCTCCTCCAGGCATTCAGCAGGGCTCACCGTATCGGTCAGAACAGGAAGGTGATGATTTATCGGTTTGTCACTAAAGCATCTGTGGAGGAGAGGATCACTCAGGTCAGGGATTTATATGTTCAAATGATTCACTGAGTGATTCAGTTTCATTTGTAAATGATTCACTGAGTGATTCAGTTTCATTTGTAAGTGACTTATTTACAGTTGACTTGAAAATGAGTGATTTGCTTACAGCAATATGGGTGTGTGCATGTGTGTGTCTGAAGGTGGCAAAGAAAAAGATGATGCTGACCCACTTAGTGGTACGACCCGGTTTGGGCTCAAAGGCCGGCTCCATGTCCAAGCAGGAACTGGACGACATCTTAAAATTTGGCACTGAGGAGCTATTTAAAGACGACACTGGAGAAGGTGAGGAGGCATTAACAAAGCTGTTAGCAAAACATTTTATTGTTCTCAGTAGAACAGCAGCCAGGTTAAGGTCCAGTCACAAACACTGGGTTTATAACGGGTGTGTAACCTGTCCTGGTGCTGGCCAGTTGTTTGGTGTTAATGGCGTACCTGTTCCAGGTGATAATAAGGAGGAGGACAGCAGCGTGATTCACTATGATGATAAAGCCATTGATAAACTGCTGGACCGAAACCAGGACGCCACTGATGACACTGAGCTGCAGAGCATGAACGAATACCTCAGCTCCTTTAAAGTGGCCCAGTACGTGGTTAAAGACGAGGAAGATGAGGTGTGTGTGTGTGTTGTTTATGTTAACAATTAGGTGTACTTTATGTTAAAATGGTGTTTGTGTATTTCTGAGGCATTGTATATTAATAGTATATTGATAAAACATATTTACTGTATTTTGTGCAATTTGTATGTGTGTGTGTGTGTAGGAGGAAGTGGACAGGGAGATCATAAAGCAGGAGGAGAACGTGGACCCGGATTATTGGGAGAAGTTACTGCGTCATCATTATGAACAGCAGCAGGAGGTTTTGGCCAGTCACCTGGGGAAGGGCAAGAGACCTCGCAAACCTGTCAACTACAACGACTGCTCACAGGAGGAACAAGGTAACACACACTGTCTGCTACATTCACACTTTTGTGTGTGAGAGAGAGAAAGACTGATTTAATTTCTTTAACACTGTAAATAATATTAGATTTATTTTCAACTCCAAGCAGATTGGCATGACGACCAGTCGGACAACCAATCAGATTACTCCGTGGCTTCAGAGGAGGGAGATGAGGACTTTGACGAGCGCTCTGAAGGTGTGTGTGTGTTGTTTTATTTCTCTGACCATCCATATTTTCGTTAATATCCACAAACCCACTGTGAGAGGTAACTCGAGCATCACTAACCTGTTTCTCTCTTTCTCTCTTTTTCTCTCTCTCTCTCTCTCCAACACCCCCCCCCCCAACCCATGTAGTAAACAACCGGAGGCCAAGTCGTAAAGGTCTTAGGAACGATAAAGAGAAGCCTTTGCCCCCCCTGCTGGCCAGAGTGGGCGGGAACATTGAGGTCTTCATTGCTTCTTCTTCTTCTTCTTCTTCCTCTTGTTCAGCTGTTCATCTTATTTACTTCCTCCCGTGTTCTTCTGTCTGTCTGTCCCTTCCTACAGGTGTTGGGTTTTAACTCCCGTCAGAGGAAGGCCTTCCTGAATGCAGTGATGCGTTATGGCATGCCTCCACAGGACGCCTTCACCACACAGTGGCTCGTCCGGGACCTGAGGGGCAAATCTGAGAAAGAGTTCAAGTACGTGTTTGTGTATGGGGGTGGGGGGTGGGGTGGGGATGGGATGCCATGGTCAGACAGACAGGTGAAGGGTAGAGTGCTGGGCTGAAGAAGGGATGGAAAGAAGGCCAGACAGATACACAGAAACTTTCTCTCTCAGGGCACAGGTCTCTCTCTCTCTCTCTCTCTCTCTCTCTCTCTCTCTCTCTCTCTCTCTCGCTCTCTGTTTCTCTCTCTGTATCTCTTTGTCTCTGTCTCATAAGGTGTAGGCCTCTCTCTCTGGCTCTCTCTGACTCTGTCTCTCTCTCTCAGGCCATATGTCTCTCTCTCTCTCGCTCTCTTTCTCTGTCTCTCTCTCTCTCTCAAGCTGTATGTCTCTCTCTCTCTCTCTCTCAAGCCATATGTCTCTCTCTCTCTCTCTCTCTCTCTCTCTTGCTCTCTCTGACTCTGTCTCTCTCTCTCAGGCCATATGTCTCTCTCAAGCTGTATGTCTCTCTCTCTCTCAAGCCATAGGTCTCTCTCTCTCTCTCTATCTCTCTCTCTCTCTCTCTATCTCTCTCTCTCTCTCTCTCTCTCTCTTGCTCTCTCTCTCTCTCTCTCTCTCTCACTCTCTCAGGCTGTCTCTCTCTCTCTCTCTCTGGCTGTCTCTCTCTCTCTCTGGCTGTCTCTCTCTCTCTCTCTCTCTCTCTCTCCCTCTCAGCCTGTATGTCGTTCTCTCTCTATCAGGGCGTATGTCTCTCTGTTCATGCGTCACCTGTGTGAACCGGGTGCTGATGGTGCTGAAACCTTCGCTGATGGAGTTCCTCGAGAAGGGTTGTCACGGCAACACGTCCTAACACGCATCGGTGTGATGTCACTGATACGGAAGAAGGTCTGTGTGTGTATGTGTGTAAAAGTGCATTGTGTAATGTGGTGTGGTTACTGACGTGTGGTCACTGATGTATGACGTGGTTCTGTCCTGCAGGTTCAGGAATTTGAGCATGTGAACGGTCAGTGGTCAATGCCATGGATGAAGGAACTTGAGGAGAATAAAAGAGCAGTGGCTGTTGCCATGGGAGAAGACCCCAAAACACCCTCTACTGGAACACCTGGAGACACACAACCCAACACACCTGCACCAGGTGATATCTGATGCTAACCTCACTCTAACCGCACGCTAATATCAAGCTAATGTAACACTAACCTGGCAGTAAAATGAGGCTAATAAAGTTATGAAGTGATTATTAATACTTCTGTTCTGTAGCTCTTTAACGATTCTATAGAGAACGTACATTAAACCCACCTCTCCCCAATCAGAGGAGCTGTCCAGAGGGGAGGAGTCAGAACGAGAGATGGAGGACCGGATGGAGGGAGAGGGAGAGAAAGACAGAAGGAGCACTCTCATCCAGGATGACGAGGTACTGACCACCAGACAGCTGTCTGTCTCTCTCCCTACTTCTGTCTATCTCTCTCCCTATTTCTGCCT
>JAUCMX010000003.1:33511635-33524135 GCA_033459395.1 Hemibagrus guttatus
ACTTTCTGAGGGTGCTCAGGAAGAACATCACCCAGAGACTGCTGGTGTCCTTTTATCGGTGCTCCATAGAGAGCTTACTAACATACTGTATATGTGTGTGTTACACCAGTGGTACAGTGGCTCAGAGGAAAGCACTGCAGAGGGTCATTAACACGGCCCAGAAGAACATCAGCTGCCCTCTCCTCACTCTGGAAGAACTGCACAGCTCCCACTGTCTCAAAAAAGCATGGAACATAATAAAGGACACCTCACACCATGGACACCATGTATTTGACCTTCTGCCGTCAGGTATACGGTACAGGTCATTAAAAACAAGAACAAATTCAGGAACAGATTCTATCCCACAGCAATAACCACACTCAATAGAACCAAAACATAACATGCTGCTAGTAAAAACAAGGGATTGTGCAATTGTTGTATGACTGAATGTATGGTTGTGTGTGAACACTTTATTTTTATCTATTTTTTTATGCTCCTTTTTTAGTTTTATAATATAATGCACTGACAGGGTAGCATTTTTAATTTCGTTGTGCATGTTACATGTTACAATGACAAAGGCATTCATTCATTCATTCACTGTGTGTGTGTTTGATACTGGTGTGTGTGTGAATGTGTGTGTGTGTGTGTTTGATACTGGTGTGTGAATGTGTGTGTGTGTTTGATACTGATGTGTGTGTGTTTGATACTCGTGTTTGTGTGTGTGTGTTTGATACTGATGTGTGTGTGTGTGTGTGTGTGTGTGTGTGTGTTTCATACTGATGTGTGTATATGTATCATACTGATGTGTGTGTATGTATATATGTTTGTTTGATACTGGTGTGTGTTGGTTTGATACTGGTGTGTGTGTCTGTGTGGGGGGGGGTTGATACTGGTGTGTGGGGGGTTGATGCTGATGTTTGTGTGTATGTGTGTGTTTTGTTTGATACTGGTGTGTGTGGGGGGGGGTTGATGCTGATGTGTGTGTGTGTTTGATACTGATGTGTGTGTGTGAGTTTGATACTGATGTGTGTATGTGTGTTTGATGGTGTCTGTGTGTGTGTTTGGTACTGATGTGTGCATGTGTGTTTGATGCTGGTGTGTGTGTGTGTGTGTGTGATACTGGTGTGTGTGTTTGTGTCTGTGTTTGATACTGGTGTTTGTGTGTGGGTTTAATACTGGTGTGTGTGTGTGTGTGTGTTGTGTGTGTGTGTGTGTGTGTTTGGTACTGATGTGTGTGTAGAGCTCCACTCTCTGTGGCAGAACGAGGAGAGAGCTGCCACTGTCACTAAGAAGACGTATGATATTTGGCACCGTCGCCATGACTACTGGCTCCTGGCAGGGATCATACAGTATCCTCACACTGGTCTAACTCTGTCCCTCTGAACTTTGAAATAAAGTTTATTCAATGCACTTCACCTACATTCACTCCAGCAGTTCTTTCAGCTCTGTCTCAGATGAACTGCTTGGTTCTGGTTCTGATGAGAATGTGGGCCACTCAGTGATGAGGGCACTGGACCAGAGCAGACTCTACAGGAGTTATTGATGTTCACTACATAGTGCACAGGGTGTTATTGGAGCGTGTCCCATGTGGGTGAGGGTGACTCTCAGTGCACTGTATAGTAAATTCACTCTGAATTTGAACATATTCATCTAGTTATTTAAATGTCGGCCATTTTGTCCTACACCTGACCCTCACAGTCTGTGTGCAGTTTGACCTTTGACCCCATGATGTCAGACATGGCTACGCTCGCTGGCAGGATGTTCAGAACGACCCGCGCTTCTCCATCCTCAATCAGCCCTTTAAAGGCGAGATGAGCCGAGGGAACTTCCTGGAGATCAAAAACAAATTCCTTGCTCGCAGGTTCAAGGTACAAACACACGTGTATATACATTGTGTTTTATATATATATATATACATACATACATACATACATATTATACATATTATACACACACATATATATATATACACGTACGTACATACATATATATATATATATATATATATATATATATAATATATATATATATATATATATATATATATGTGTGTGTGTGTATATTTATACCCGCACATACACACCCACCCACAGGTACACACACACCCACACACACCCACAGGTACACACACATATACATACATATATATATATATATATATATATATATATATATATATATATATATATATATATATATACACGTACTATATATGAACTGGTCAATAAGCTCTCTGAGGTCCTGCTGCTGGGCTGGTGGGAGCGCTTATCCCTTTTTGACTAGGGCGCGCTCCTGGGGGTCTGTAGCGGCAGAAGCAAATGCAGACACGGCCGGCTGGGCCGGCACCCATTTCTTAAGGATATTGATGTGGTACACTTGGGTGTCGGCGCGCTTACCTGGCTACTGGAGGCGATAGTTTTTTGGTCCCACCCGTTTGAGGACCGTATAAGGGTCCGCCCACTTGGCCAGGAACTTACAGGCGACGTTGGGGACGAGGAGCATTACTTGGTCCCCAGGGTCAAACTCCCGGGGCTGGGCTGGCCGGTTGTAGATCCGCTGCTGGTCTCTCTGGGCCACTCCCAGTCGATCCTTGTCTGCATGTCCTGGACATAGTCAATTACGGAGCGGAATGGTGAGTGTTGACCTTCCCAGGCTTCATGGGCCACATCTAACAGACCTCGGGGTCGCCATCTGAACAGAAGCCCAAATGGAGTGAACCCCATTGAGGCTTGGGGCGTCTCTCGGATGGCGAAGAGGACGTACAGCAGGGGGAGGTCCCAGTTCCTCCCCTCTTCGTCTATCACTCGGCATAGCATTCTCTTTATGGTCTGGTTGAACCGTTCCACCAGCCCATCAATCTGTGGGTGGTATACGGACGTCCTCAGGTGTTTGACCTGTAAAAGCCCACACAGATCCACTGTTAGTTGGGAGGTAAAAGGCGTACCTTGATCGGTGAGGATGTCCTTGGGAATTCCCGCACGACTGAAGAGGGCAAGGAGTTCCCTGGCGACATTACGGGAGGTGGCCTTCCGGAGGGGGACTGCCTCGGGATACCTAGTAGCGTAATCCACCATCACCAGGTTGTTTTCGTGGCCTCGAGCTGACTTTAGCAGTGGCCCGACAAGGTCCATTCCGACCCGCTTGCAGGGGACGCCGATGAGGGGGAAATGAAGAGGAGCTGGCGTGGGCTTCTGGGGGGCTGTCTGCTGGCACCTGAGGCAGGTGTGGCAGAAGGCTTGGACCTCCATTTGCATTCCAGGCCAAGTGAAGCGGTCTTTTAACTTTTTAAGGTGTTGCGCGGGCCCAGGTGGCCCCCTAGGGTGTGGGCCAAGTGCAGAAGGATGGCCGTTCGGGGCCGAGGGACGACCAGCAGATCAGCGGGCTCTCCGTGGCATTTAGTGCGGTAATATAGTAATCCTCCTTTGACCAGGAAATATGGATGGGTGTTCATCTCCAATATCTGCAGGACCTGTCCCCAGCAGTGCTTCAACCGGGCGTCCTCTTTCTGCTCCCGTCCGAAACTCCCCTTTGTGGTGACCTGCTGGGACAAGGAAGACAAGGGATTAGCTTCTCTCTCTGACTCACCTGGGGAAGAGGTCTTGGTGTCTGGGGCCCCACGGGCCATGCAGGCCAGCTTTGTTCGGGTTCTGGGGCGGCGAGGCCGGGGGGCCTTCACAATGGTTGACAATCCCGGCCAGTCCCGAGCAACACTGGGACCATGAGGTTTTGGACGACCCCGGCGATGACGGGCCATTTGCCGGCGGGGCCCCGAATGTGGAGCTGACTGGGCATCGCCATGAACACCGGTATTGTCCCCGCCAGTTTTGTTGACCTAGGGAGAGCAGTGGATCAGGGTGACAGCGCTCCCTGAATCTAGCAGGGTAGGTACGGAGTGGCCATTGAGCTCCACGGTGACCCAAGGTGCTTCGGGTGTGGCTGCCGCATGTAAGACACAGCCACATGTAAGAAACTCTCTTGGGGAGGTGGGGTTATGGAGCCCCATGGCTTTACACTCCTCTGTAGGGAGGGCTCGCAGGAACCGGTCCATGGCCACCCATTCCACGACCTCCCGGGCTGAGAATTGATCGGGTTTGAGCCACCAGCGGCATCTATGGAGGAGGTCATCCATCTGGGCCCGGGGGTTAATGCCTGCATCGTAGCGTCATCTATGGAAGTCCCCGGCTGCATTGACTGGAGAGCGGCCGCACCGGGCAAGGATCTCTCCTTTCACCTGTTCATACTCGCGCGCCTTCTCCACGTCCAGGGTGTAGTAAGCCAGCTGGGCGTCCCCGGTGAGGAAGGGGGCCACCAGGTCGGCCCAGTCCCGCCGTCGCCAGCCCTTATGCTCGTCCTCCACTGTCATCTTCATGAGTAGGTGCTGGGCGGCGTGGCCTGGCTCCGGGAGAGGGACAGCTGTGGGGTGGGGGCCTCTACGGAGCTCCTGCAGCTCCTTGGTGGCCAGTTCCAGGCTCTGAGCCACCTCTTGGGATGCCACCTGCTGGTGGATGTTTGTCTTCAACAGGTGCTTCAGGATGTGCTCCAGACCGACCCCGAGGGATCTGCATCCTCTGCTTGCATCTTCTACCAGTGTAGCGCACTGAGCAGGGAGACACAGTCAGGGAGCAAGTCAACACTGAAGCTTTAATAACTCAAAATTATGGCAGGGAAGGAGGCTCTAGGCATAAGGATAAGGAGGGGAAAGGCACGGGGAAACTAACCCAGCCAGGGAAGAAAAGGAGAAAGGAAAAAAGGGGAAAAAAGAAAACAACTAAGGCGGCTCTTCCCTGAGGGGGGGTCAGATAGGAGGCCAGAGCGGGCTGGAAACAGCAGCAGTCGGCTGTTGGAGGTCCGGTAGCGATACAGAGTTCCGGCGGTCCCACAACAGTCGGTCTTTAGCCAGAGCTGTCTGAAAACAAAGCATACGATACACATTAGACCTGCAGGGGGCAGACCTTACCCTGTGTGGCTGGTGGAGCCTGGCTCTCCGCTGAAGTCTTCTGCCTGAGGGTGAAGAGTTTAGCGGCGCTCCTGATTGGTCCAGCGCAGTTTGACATGCTTTCTCCTGCTCTGCCCTGCACTCTAATTTAGCGGCGCTGGCCAGGGTTGGCCTACGTGCAACGGTGTGTGCAGTGTCGTCACAATACATAGACGTACACACACACAGATATATACATACACACACAGGTATACACACACAAACACACATGTACACACACACATGTACACACACATATGTACACACACATGCACAGACATAAATAACTTTTTTTGAACACCTGCTATATATGCACCTGTCTGTTTTTCAATCTGCCTCTGCGTCTGTCTCTCTGCCTGTCTCACCTCCTGTGTGTGTGTGTGTGTGTGTGTGTGTGCGCAGTTGTTGGAGCAGGCGTTAGTGATAGAAGAACAGTTGCGCAGAGCTGCGTATCTGAACATGAGTGAAGACCCGTCTCACCCCTCCATGGCTCTGAACACACGCTTCAGTGAGGTGGAGTGTTTAGCTGAGTCTCATCAACACCTGAATAAAGAGAGCATGATGGGAAATAAACCTGCTAATGCTGTACTGCACAAAGGTACACAACACTACACTACACACTGAACTATACTATACACTCTACACTACACAACACTACACTATATTACACTACACTATAATATACTACTTCTTCTTCTTTCGGCTTCGACAGTGGTGAGACCGGCCATGCTGTATGGTTTAGAGACAGTGTCACTGAGGAAGAGACAGGAGTCAGAGCTAGAGGTAGCAGAGCTGAAGATGTTGAGGTTCTCTTTGGGAGTGACAAGTTTGGACAGGATTAGGAACGAGTACATCAGAGGGACAGCTCATGTTGGACGTTTGGGGGACAAAGTTAGGGAGGCCAGATTAAGATGGTTTGGACATGTTCAGAGGAGGGAGAGTGAGTATATTGGTAGGAGAATGTTGGACATGGAGCTGCCAGGCAGGAGGCAAAGAGGAAGGCCAAAGAGGAGGTATATGGATGGAATTAATGAGGATATGAAGCTAGTGGGTGCAAGTGTTCAGGATGCAGAAGATAGGGATAGGTGGAGAGAGATGATTCGCTGTGGCGACCCCTGAAGGGAAAAGCCGAAAGAAGAAGAAGAAGACATTACATTATATTACACTATACTACACTACATTATATTACACTATACTACACTACATTATATTACACTATATTACACTACATTATATTACACTATACTACACTACATTATATTACACTATATTACACTATATTATATTACACTACATTATTCATTTATTCATTCATTGTCTTCCGCTTATCCGGAGCCGGGTTGCGGGGGCAGCAGTCTAAGTAGGGATGCCCAGACCTCCCTCTCCCCAGTCACTTCCTCCAGCTCTTCCGGAGGGACCCCGAGGCGTTCCCAGGCCAGCCGAAAGACATAGTCTCTCCAGCGTGTCCTGGGTCTTCCCCGGGGCCTCTTCCTGGTGGGGCATGCCCAGAACACCTCTCCAGGGAGACATCCCGGAGGCATCCGAAACAGATGCCCGAGCCACCTCAACTGCCCCCTTTTGATGTGGAGGAGCAGCGGCTCTACTCTGAGCTCCTCCCGGGTGACAGAGCTCCTTACCCTATCTCTAAGGGAGCGCCCTGCCACCCTATGGAGGAAGCTCATTTCGGGCCGCTTGTATCCGGGATCTTACCCTTTCAGTCATGACCCAGAGTTCATGACCATAGGTGAGAGTAGGAACATAGATTGACTGGTAAATCGAGAGCTTCGCCTTCCGGCTCAGCTCCTTCTTCACCACAACAGACCGGTACATAGACCGCATTACTGCTGCCGCTGCACCGATCCGTCTGTCAATCTCACGATCCATCCTTCCCTCACTCGTGAACAAGACCCCAAGATACTTAAACTCCTCCACTTGAGGAAGGACCTCCCCTCCAACCTGAAGGGTGCAAGCCATCTTTTTCCGGTCGAGAACCATGGCCTCGGATTTAGAGGTGCTGACCCTCATCCCAGCCACTTCACACTCAGCTGCAAAACACCCCAGTGCATGCTGTAAGTCCAGGCCTGAAGAGGCCAACAGGACAACGTCATCTGCAAAAATCAGCGATGAAATCCTGTGGTCCCCAAACCGGACTCCCTCCAGCCCCTGGCTGCGCCTAGAAATTCTGTCCATAAAAACAATGAACAGAACCGGTGACAAAGGACAGCCCTGTCGGAGCCCAACATGCACTGGGAACAGATCTGACTTACAGCTGTCAATGTGAACCAAGCTCCTGCTCCGGTTATACAGAGACCGAACAGCCCTTAACAGAGGGCCACGGACCCCGTACTCCCAGAGCACCTCCCACAGAATGCCACGAGGGACACGGTCGAAAGCCTTCTCCAAGTCCACAAAACACATGTGGACTGGTTGGGCAAACTCCCATGAACCCTCGAGCACCCTGTGGAGGGTATAGAGCTGGTCCAGTGTTCCACGACTAGGTCGAAAACCGCATTGCTCCTCCTGTATCCGAGGTTCGACTAACGGTCGGACTCTCCTCTCCAGTACTCTGGAATAGACTTTCCCTGGGAGGCTGAGGAGTGTGATCCCCCTATAGTTGGAACACACCCTCCGGTCCCTCTTCTTAAAAAGAGGGACCACCACCCTGGTCGCCCAGACCAGAGGCACTGTCCCTGACTGCCACACTATGTTGCAGAGACGTGTCAGCCAAGACAGCCCCACAACATCCAGAGACTTTAAGGTACTCAGGGCGAATCTCATCCACCCCCGGTGCCTTGCCACCAAGGAGCTGCTGAACTACCTCAGTGACCTCAGCTTGGTTGATGAATGAATCTACCTCTGAGTCCTCGGCCTCTGGTTCCTCTACAGAAGGCGTGTCAGTAGGGTTGAGGAGTAAAGTATTCCTTCCACCATCCGACAATATCCCCAGTCGAGACCAGCAACTCTCCACCTCCAACATAAACAGTGTTGGCAGAGAGCTGCTTACCCTTTCTGAGGCGCCGAACGGTCTGCCAGAATTTCCCCGAGGCCGTCCGATAGTCCTTCTCCATGGCCTCACCGAACTCCTCCCAGACCCGAGTTTTTGCTTCTGAGACCACCACGGCTGTAGTTTGCTTGGCCTGGTGGTATGCCTCAGCTGCCTCAGGAGTCCCCCGAGCCAACCAGGCTCGATAGGACTCCTTCTTCAGCTTGACGGCATCCCTTACTTCCAGTGTCCACCACTGTGTTCGGGGATTGCTGCTGCGACCGGCACCAGAGACCTTACGCCCACAGCTCCTGATGGCTGCATCAACAATGGAGGTGGAGAACATGGTCCACTCAGACTCAATGACCCCAACCTCCCTCGGGATCTGGTTGAAACTCTCCCGGAGGTGGGAGTTGAAGACCCCCCTAACAGAGGGATCAGCAAGACGTTCCCAACAGACCCTCACAATATGTTTGGGCCTGCCAAGTCTGTCCGGCATCCTCCTCCGCAAGCGGATCCAACTCACCACCAGGTGGTGATCGGTTGACAGCTCCGCCCCTCTCTTCACCCGAGTGTCCAAGACATGCGGCTGAAGGTCAGATGACATGATCACAAGGTTGATCATTGACCTCCGGCCTAGGGTGTCCTGGTGCCACGTGTACTGATGGACACCCTTATGCTTCAACGTGGTGTTTGTTATGGACAGGCTGTGACTAGCACAGAAGTCCAGCAACAGGACACCACTCGAGTTCAGATCAGGGGGGCCGTTCCTCCCAATCACGCCCCTCCAGGTATCACTATCGTTGCCCACATGGGCGTTGAAGTCCCCCAGCAAAACTATGGAGTCCCCAGTCGAAGCACCTTCCAGCACCCCTCGCAGGGTCTCCAAGAAGGTTGGGTACTCCACACTGCTATTCGGCCCATAAGCCGAAACAACAGTGAGACACCTATCCCCGGCCCGAAGGTGCAGGGAAACAACCCTCTCATTTACCGGGGAAAACTCCAGCACATGGCGGCTGAGCTGGCGGGCTATAAGCAAGCCCACCCCAGCCTGACGCCTCTCACCATGGGGCACTTCAGAGAAGAAGAGAGTCCAACCTCTCTCAAGGAGTTGGGTTCCAGAGCCCAGGCTGTGTGTGGAGGCAAGCCCGACTATCTCTAGCCGGTACCGCTCAACCTCCCTCACCAGCTCGGGCTCCTTCCCCCCCAGTGAGGTGACATTCCATGTCCCAAAAGCCAGATTCTTTGTCCAGGGTTTGGGCCGCCGGGGCCCCCGCCCATGACCGCTACCCAAAACACATAGCACCGGACCCTTATGCTCCTTCCTGCGGGTGGTGGGCCTACGGGAAGGCGGGCCTACGTTGTTTCTTCGGGCTGTGCCCGGCCGAGTCCCGCAGGCAAAGACTCGGCCACCAGGCGCTTGCCTGCCTGCCCCAACCCCAGGCCTGGCTCCAGGGTGGGGCCCCGGTGACGCCAGTCCGGGCGACGTAACGGTCCTTGATTTTACTTCCATATGAGTCTTGAACCGCTCTTAGTCTGACCCGTCACCTAGAACCCGTTTGCGTTGGGAGACCCTACCAGGAGCACTAGGCCCCTGACAACATGGCTCCTAGGTTCATTCGGGTACTCAAACCCCTCCACCACAATAAGGTGGCGGTTCACTATATTACACTATACTACACTATATTATATTACACTAGACTATACTATACTACACTACATTATATTATACCAGACTACACTACACCACATTACACTATACTACACTACACATTGTACACTATGCTTACTTTAAAAACAAACTTGATCATGTGACCTCTCCTTTATTATTTCACTTCACCTGTCTGTCTCTCAGTACTTAAACAGTTGGAGGAGTTGCTTAGCGACATGAAAGCTGATGTCACTCGTCTCCCAGCGACTATCGCCCGGATTCCACCAGTTGCCGTGCGTCTGCAGATGTCAGAGCGCAGCATCCTCAGTCGTCTGGCCAGCCGGGGGTCGGAGGTCACCCAGACTCAAGCACCCCGCTGACCCCGAGGAACCTGTTGATCTCTGAGTGCCCTTCCTTACTTTAGGCTGTGTCCTGATCTAGATTCACTTCACTATAGCTTACCCCCTTTCTGACCAGGTGACACCAATAAAATGCTACACCCACAATAGCAAGTGACAATGTGACCTTTGACTTTATGCCCAGATTACCCAGTCCGAGTAAGATAAAAGGAGACAGGAGGAGAGAGAGCCATTTTGACCCCAGTTACTCTGTACTGTATACTTGGCTGTGTTCCAATCTGAATTAGCTTCCCCTAGTGCTGGAGCAGTAATGCAGAACGCGTTCACATTAGCAAGCGACAGACTGACGTTAGTGAGCCCTTCTTTTGGCTGTCCCAATCCTAGTTAGAAGGGGGATGAGAGGGAGACCAATGTTAGGTCAGTGAGTGTTAGATCCCGCACTCATCACTCCCTTCATAATGAAGACTCTGAGCAGAGATTATGACATCATCGACAGCAGACCAATCAGATTGAAGTTTTCTTTTTCTATGCAAATGAGCTGAGACATGGCTCTAAAGGTGGAGCTTCTGTTGTAGTCCCGTTTCGTAACAGTAGTCCATGAGAAATAAAACACTGCATGTTTCTCATCCAAAGCACTTGTGTTCTCTTTCTTTTATTTCTTGTAAAAGTAAAAGAGCGAGTTGTTCATTTCTCACTCGAGTCGTCCGTTTGCAGCGAGGTTCAGCGTTATGTTAGTGAGAAGTGTGGAGATGTCAGAGGAGATGCTGGACACAGAGGACAGTGCAGCTTTATACCACAGCGGAAGCTAGTTAGTGCGTTGAGCATTGTGGGTAATGCAGAAAACTTTTAACCAAAGTGAAAGTACATCCACATGTCCAGAGCTTCATTCTGAAAAAACTCTTGGGTTTGCTGAATAAAGATTTCTTAACATTCTGTGACTGCAGGGAAAGCACCTCATGAATATTCATTTTTATGTAAATGAGCTCCAGATGAGTGGCGTGATCTCGGGCATCTCCTGCGTCTCTTTACTTCCTGCGTATCACTGAAACTTCCTTTCCCCTGAGCTAAGATTAAAGTTTGTTAGGAAGCTGTGGTTAAAGGTCTGTATTAGTGAACAGAAGGTAGTGAGTTCAAATCCCAGCATTACTTCACGCGCAGCCTTGAACAGGCTGTGTCCCAAATCTGTCATGATTTCAGCTAAACATGCACGACTTAGCACAGGCTTTGGGCTGCATTCCAAACCACCATAGCGCACACTCCCTGTAGCAATACGGCAGTTCACTAACACTTTAACACACTTCGGTGGTTTGGGATGCAGTCTGTGGACTGGGTCACGGGCTGTGTCCCAAATCTCATACCACTATACCGAACAGAGTAGCACCAGAGACACCAGAGTTAGAATGTTAGATAGTTCAGTGTGTAGAGTTCAGTTCAGCAACAACAACAAATGGCTGTCTCAAATCATATCTGATAGCACACCTAAACTGTTCTCCACTATATCTGAGGCACAGAGCATTAAGAAGCTTACTTATTGTTCATCAGCAAAGTCCGTGGCTGTGTCACAAATCCCGATCCAGTGTACTGCGTAGAGACACTGTTTAGTGCCGTTTGGGATACAGCCCTGAAAGAGGGGCCAGCCGTCAGCATAGTATCCAGTGTACTACTTTTGGTTTTTGATGCCGTTGTCCTGCGTTGTCATGGTAACAGACAAAGCTTTGTTACTGCTCTGTCTTTAGCTAGCTACCTAACTCAGCTCAGCTAGTGTACTACATGTAGTGTACTACTTTTCTCACACTAGTTAGTGCAATAGGAGTCAGAACGTAGAGAGTGGAACACACATTCACTGATGTTGTTATTATTGTTGTTGTTGTTGTTGTTGTTTATTCCACAGATTTTGTTCCCCTGTCAATGAATGATGATGTCACTCAGAAGGCTCCACCCCTTTTGATGAGCTCACTTTGTAATTACTGTTGTTACCCACTTATTGTTTATACACATTAATATTGTTGTTTTTTGAGACCTGCAATAAAACTCATTAACAAGAACAATGTGTGTGTGTGTGTGTGTGTGTGTGTGTGTGTGTGTGTGTGTGTGTGTGAAGAGGATTTTCTGGCTCTCAGACAGCACAGCAATTATGACAATTACAGGGTGGAGAAGTGTAATCATCCCGCTAGATAACTTATCACACAGGCCCAGAAAGAGACAGAGAGAGAGAGAGAGAGAGACAGATACACACGTTGAGAGTGAGACAGCTCTAGAGTGGGTGAGTGTTGCTGCAGTCTGTTTATTTACTTTTGTTTATAACTTTATTCAAACGGCTGCAGCAGACACACACACAGAGAGCTAGGAGAGAGCATACAGGCATTTAAATAAAGTCAACAAGAGAGAGAGATCAGCGGCGTCTGTGGGTTGGTGAGTTTTTTTTATTCAGTAATCTTCTATGTTTGTGTGTGTGTGTTTGTGTATTTGTTTGTTTGTGTGTTTTTTTTAGTTTAGATGTTGAAGTGTGCTTCAGAAAAATCTTTCCATTAGAACTCTCGGCTGTGTGTGTGT